>JBBPNZ010000469.1:0-19253 GCA_038091195.1 Phylloporus rhodoxanthus | reverse complement strand
CAGTGATAAAGGCAAAGGGAGGGCATACAAAGTACTACAATTGTAGAATAGAAATGTTGCTCAAATAAGTGTCCCAATGACATGTCATTTTGAAATGGTTATATCTCAATCCCATGACAACCAAATCACACAACTAAGGGCTCATTATTAGAGTAGGGGTTAGGGCTATTGATGACTCTGCAAGAGTTAGAGCTAACATATTCTGGTTCTTTTGCAAATGTCAAGTCTTTCCAAAATGCCCCAATATTGGGACACTTATTTGAGCCACTGTATGTGGCGAGTAGGCTTGCAAGTTGAGGATGAAGACTGAGGGGTGAAGGTGGAGGGGTGAAGTTTCTTATAGTCCTCTAGGATGAACTTCACATGTTTCAACTCCTGCTTGTGTTATGATTCACCTGTATTCTTTTCTTTCTGGACTTATCTTTTCTTTTCTCATGATCACTCATCTCTTCCACATCATTGACCCATTGACTCCACTTGTCTTTGTAATCACTTCCTTCCATCTGCTTCCTTGGACTTCTTTAACTCATCCTTGATTATGTTATGCTTGGTCCTAGATAAGGGGCAAGCATAGCCTCTGAGATTAAGGGTTCTAGGTACGAGGAGGGTTTATACCTCATAGGGTCAGGGGGGTCTTACACTAGGGATTTCCTAGGTAAGGATCGAGGATTCAAAGATATGTTCTAGGGACTTCCTAGGCATAGGTCAAGGTTTCAAGGACAAGTTACCAGTTCAGAGCACTGGCAAAGACTCTCAAAGAGTCAAGGGACAAGAGAAGGAAAAGAGCACTAGATTGATATAACAATGTACAAGAGTACAGAAGAGATCTAGCTTAGGGAAATATGTAACAAGTTGAGGGTTTATATACCAGAGACTCGGGAAAGTCTGGAAAGATGACAAAGCAAATGAAACATGATGGAATGCAATAGAATCGCAAAGAAGTTCATATGAGTAAGCACAAATGAGTTATAGAAGTCCAAGGAAGCGGATAGAAGGAAGCAATTATGAAGACAAGTGGAGTCAGTGGGCCGGTGATGTGGAATGGATGAGTAATTGTGAGAAAAGAAAAGATAAGTCTGAGAAACAAGAAATAGGGGCAAAATATAACATTACCCCCCTACTAAGTCTGAGACAGTGATGAGAATACCTAGAACTCATATGTGTTGTATGCAGGTTTGTCGTCAAGGTTGTCCCATGCTTCGTTGGTCACTCCATCATCGATGTAGGTTGGGGATGAGGAACAGCTTTGACAAGCCAAGGAGATGCAAGATGTGAGGCGAGGTTTGGTAGTGACCATGCAAGGGGAGCATTGTGGGCAATGAGAGGGTCCCCCACCAGAGGACAAGGAAGATGAAGCTTGCCGAGAAGGCATGCAACATTTGAGCAGGCAGTGGACTTGGATGTGGCCAGGGGAAGTCTTTAGACATGTGGGGCATTGATACAAGTGGCAATTGATGCAGATATGGCTGAGTTTCCTGCATTGGAAGCAGGTCTCATGGTAACAGGGGTGGTCACAAGTGAGGGACACATTATGGTTGCTGCCAGTCCACCAGACTTCGGTGTGAGTAATGGCAACTTCTTCCTCTTTGGTCAGAGGGGATGACAAAGTGGAGGGAGAAGAGTTCTTAGAAGTGGTAGTAGCTTTTTCAATAAGGTTCTGAGTGGAGGTGAGCTCCTTAAAGTATCTGTCTAAATCAATGATAAATTCGGTCATGCCCAACTGGTGCATGATGGAGATAAGCTCTGCTCAGAGTCTGGTTTGCACATCATGGGCAATATGTTTGATGGTAGGGGAGATGGAGTTTCTAGTGGTGAACAGAGAGTTCACAATTATGCCAAGGCATTTGACTTGGAGGTAGGCCTTGTACAAGGCTTTGAAGGGGCACCCATCATCAAAATAGTGGTTGAACAGCACAGTAAGGTGGGGGTCCATGATGGCAGTGACTAAGATGGAATGTTTGGTGGGAGATGGGAATGAGTAAAGTTGATGACAATGGATGGGGACATTAATAGAGAGGATAGGGGGGATTTCTATAGTAGGTGGGGGCAAAGATATAACTACTGGAGAGGAAATAGATAAAAAAAACATGGTAGGAAAAGCAGAGCCACTAGGTGGTGGGGTATGTTCTGGGAACCAGAGTTCAGCACGTTCAGTGGAGAGGAGGTGGGTAGTCCACCTGGAAGTGGCGACATTTGAGGGCAGGATGGTAGGGGATGAAGGGTGAGAGGACAAGGTGATAGTGGAAGTTAACAAAGGGGAACTCATATTGTGTGGCAAGTGGGAGGAGAAGACTAGGGAGAGAAGATGAAGGGGTGGAGTTTCTTATAGTCCTCCAGAGTGGACTTTGCATGTTTCAACTCCCACTTGGCTATCCAGGAGTCTTCTTTAGCCAAGTATCCTTTCCATCAGATCAAGTACATGCATGCTGATGGAGTGCCATGGTGGCATAGGATCTTCTCGATTTCATATTATTCTTCACCTTCTATTAAATTGAGAGACAGAGCTGGGAAGTTCCAGCCATGGACCTTGTTTTCTTTATAGGGTGTGAGGAGGAAAGTATAAAACATATAATGTATTTTCCACGTTTTGGAGAGGTGGAGTTGGTATGTAATGGAGGAGAGGACTTTGACAATCATAAAGGGTCCTTCATGTTTGGGGGTGAACTTTAGGTTGGCAATGGAGCATTACAAGTTCCTGGCTTCCAACCAGACCTTGTTGCCTTTGGCAAAAGAAGTGAATCCTCGGTTGTTGTGTGAGAACATGACTTGGCAGGCAAGCTCGTGAGTGGTGAGGGCCTCATCTCAAACAGTGATGAGGGATTTTAGATGGGTTTCTACTATGGGAATGGAAGAGTAGGAGATTAAAGAAGGAAGGGCATGAGGTTTATATCTCATCATGAGATAGAATGGTGATTGATTCATGACAGAGTGAGGATGGTGATTGTGGGTGAATTTGGCATGGGAGATCTTGTCTGCCCAGAAACCAGGGTTGGACCCACAGAAGATCCAAAGGTAAGTTTCAACCTTTTGGTTAACACGTTCTGTTTCACCATTAGACTGAGGGTGGTATGCAGTGGAGAGAGATAGGTTGTAATTAAGGAGCTTTCCAAGCTCCCTGGTGAAGGCAGAGGCAAATTGTGGGCCATGATCAGAGATGATTTTGTTGTATAGCCCAAAATGGAGGTAGACTTTGTAGAAGAAGAGGATAGCTACCCCCTTGGCGGTGATGGTTTTCTTGGTGGGGCAGAGAATTACCCCCTTTGTAAGGCCATGGTCAATCACAACCAGCAGAGAATCGAAGCCAGAGAAAGTGGGGAGATGGGCGATCAGGTCATAAGAGACTTGTTGGAATGGATGGGAGGCATGGTCTTTACTGCCAGAATTCCTACCCTACTCATGAAGCAGATCATGTCCCTTGATACAGTCTCAGATAAAATTGACAACTGGTACTCCAAAGCCACCCACTTTCAAAACCAGTGGGACCAAGCAGAACAGATTGCTCAACAAAGTGGAAGGTCTGCTCAAACCTTCCAATCTTTCTCCTCACCCCCCAGAACCACCAGAGACCCCAACACCATGGATGTTGACACAGTCAAACTCCCAAAAAAGCTTACCCCTGAAGAATGAGAATAGTGTGCCAAGAAAGGACTCTGTTTTCATTGCCGAAAAAGTGGACATATGGCGTCTGCTTGCCCAGCCTTCTCTGACCCCCCCTCAAGAAACCTTGCATCCAATGTGCCCGGAAGGAAGAAAAGCTCCCTAAGCTTAAGGAAATAGAGAATGAAGATGAGGAAGAAGGAGTAGCCCAGGTTTCCTTCAGACTAGACAAGGATTTTTGAATGGGAGACTTGCTTTGATGTAGAGCTCTCCCTCCTTCATAATATGCACTCCTATACTTGTATCTACTTCAAACAAATCCATGTGTATCCCTGTTCAGTTGATCACCCCTTTGCACACCCTCAAAGTTGTCAACTCCTCTGTGCTAGTAGATTCTGGCACAGATATTTCCTGCATCAACTGGCAATTTGTCAGAAAACACTGACTCCCCACCAAGAAACTCACCTACCTCATTACTGTTCACAATGTAGACCAAACTGTGAACAAAACTGGTGCAATCTGCTACACTTGCACCCTCTATATGAACATTGAAGGAATCGCTCAAAAGCATCTCTTCTATGTCATGGGCTGTGGACAGAAGAACATCATCCTCAGACTTTCCTGGCTGTTACGCGTAGCGTAACACTGGCTCTGTGTTATGAATCCCACTATTGACTGGGCCAAGCAGACCTTGACCATTCCTGAGTCTTGTGACCAGTCAAAAGACCTTTACTCCACCCATGCTGCTGATATCCAGTGACATGACTCCTTCTTTCAAAAACCCCTTCCCTACACCTATCACCATGTCAACGTAGACACTGTCTATGATTCTAGGCTCTACAACTACCTAGACCATGATACAGAGGACCAATACCTCCAACACTCCTTGAACAATTGCCTCATCAACAGAATCCTTCGAGGCGATTGCAAACACTTCCTTCCAAACTCCCCCATCATTGCCAAACTCACCATGGCAACAGAACTCACCATCGCCACAGAAAAGGCAAAGCCTAAAGTCTCCCTCCTGTTGGAATATGCCAACTTCGCTCAAGTCTTCTCCAAAGAAGCAACCAACCACATCCCCCCCTCTCGACCCTATGATCATGAAATCAACCTTGATGAGTCCTTCGTGCCTAAGATAGGCAAAATCTACCCACTCTCTCCCAATGAAAAGAAGGCCACTGAGGACTTCCTTGAAGAAAACCTGGCTGCTGGGAAAATCCGCCCTTCCAACTCCCCCCAAGCATCCCCCTTCTTCTTTGTCAAAAAGAAGAATGGCAAACTTTGTCCCTGCCAGGATTACAGATACCTCAACAAACACACCACCCATAACACCTACCCTCTTCTCCTCATCTCTGACCTCATGGACAAGCTGAAAGATGTTCGCCACTTCACCAAATTCAATATTCATTGGGGATACAACAATGTCTGCATCAAAGCCAGCCACCAATGGAAAGCGGCCTTTATCATGCACAGAGGACTGTTTGAACCAATGGTCATGTTTTTCAGTCTCTGCAATTCTCCCACTATATTCCAGTGATTCATGAACAACTCCTTCCGAGACATGATTGCTAAAGGATGGCTGGTCATCTACATGGATGACCTCATCGCCTCTCCAGACTCTCAGACCCACACTGAATGGACTCACCATGTCCTCCAATGAATGACCGAGCTCGACCTCCATCTGAAGCTCGAAAAGTGCCAATTCAATGTCCCTAAAGTTGAATACCTCGGAATGATCATAAAACCTGGTCAACTCGCCATGGACCTGGTCAAACTTGATGGCATCGCTGCCTGGCCCACCCCTGTTAAAGTCAAGGATGTATGATCCTTCCTTGGCTTTGCCAACTTCTATCATTGGTTCATCCCTGACTACTCCACAGTTGCCCAGCCCCTGTTCGACCTCATCAAAAAGGATAACTGTTGGGAGTGGACTCCTGCCTGCCAGCAATTCTTCGATTTGCTGAAGAAACTCTTCCTGTAATACCCTGTCCTTCACCTCCCTGACTTCTCGAAACCCTTTGCTATCGCCACAGATGCCTCAAAGTATGCCTCAGGTACCATTCTTCTCCAGACTGACTCTAATGGTGACTGGCACTCCTGCTCATACCTTTTCTAGTCATTCATCCCTGCAGAACAAAACTATGACATCTACGACCAGGAACTCCTCACCATCATCTGCACCCTGAAATCCTGGAGACACTATCTCCATGGCTCCCCATTTCCCATCCAGGTCTTCACTGACCACAAGAACTTGATGTATTTCCATCAAGCCCAAAATCTCAACCACTAACAAGCCTGGTGGTTACTCAACCTAGCCAACTTTGACCTAAAAATCATCCATGTCCCAGGCCACCTCCTAGCTGGACCCGATGCCCTTTCCCACCGCCCTGATCTCCATCCCAACGATTCTGATAACTCATCAACCATCCTCCTCCCCGACTCCCTCTTTGTCAATCTTATTGATACAAAACTACACAAGCACATCAGTGGCTTGTCCAAGTCTGACCCTCTTGTCCTCCAACATCTACAGTCATCCTTGGAAGACATCCCCACTGCCTTCTGGTCCCACCTCTTGGACTGAAAATACAACAATAACATTCTCATGTATAAAGGATATGTCTATGTTCCTCTGGAGGACTCCCTCTGTCACTCCATCCTTGCCAGATACCATGACCATAAAACTGCCAGCCACCCTAGTTACCTTAAAACTCCCCAGCTTATCGTCTCAGAGTTCTGGTGGCCTGGTCTCACACAGTTTGTGTGAAAATATGTCAAGGGCTATGCCATGTGCCAGCAGAACAAGTTGAACATGCATCCCACCATTCTGCCGCTCACCCCAATCAATTCCCATGCCTCTCGCCCCTTCCAGCAGGTCTCTTGTGACCTTATCACTGACCTCCCTGCTTCCTCTAATTTTAATTCTTTACTGGTTGTGGTTGACCATGGTCTTACAAAGGGGGTAATTCTCTACCCCACCAAGAAAACCATCACTGCCAAGGGGGTAGCAGCCCTCTTTTTCCACAAAGTCTACCTATGTTTCAAGCTCTATGACAAAATCATCTCCAATCACAGCCCACAATTTGCCTCTGCCTTTGCCAAGGAGCTTGAAAAGCTCCTCAACTATGACCTCTCCCTTTCCACTGCTTACCACCCCCAGTCCAATGGTGAAACAGAATGTGTCAACCAGGAGGTTGAAATGTACCTTCGAATCTTCTGCCGATTGAACCTGGATTCCTGGGCCAACAAAATATTCCACACAGAGTTCGTTCACAACCACTGCCCTCACTCCATCACAAATCAATCACCATTCTATCTCATGATGGGATATGAACCTCATGCCCTCCCTTCCTTAATCTTCAACTCTTTCATTCCCACAGTTGAAACCCGACTTAAGTCCTTCATCGCCACTCGAGACAAAGCCCTCGCCATCCATGAGTTTGCCTGCCAAGTCATGTCCTCACGCAATAACTGAATATTCACTGCTTTCGCAAAAGGAGACAAGGTCTGGCTGGAAGCCAGGAACCTCAAATGTTCTATTACAAATTCAAAATTCACTCCCAAATGTAAAGGACCCTTTACAATTATCAAAGTCCTTTCCCCCATCATGTATTAACTCTGCCTCCCTAAAACGTGAAAGATTCATCACATGTTCCATACTTTCCTTTTCATGCCATATAAAGAAAACAAAGTCCACAGCTGGAACTTCCCAGCTCTGCCACCCAATTTAATAAAAGGAGAAGAAAAGTATGAGATCAAGAAGATCCTATGCCACTGTGGTTCCCCATCAGCACAAATGTACCTGATCCGATGGAAAGGGTATTCGGCCGAAGAAGACTCCTAGGTTGCCGAGCGGGAGTTGAAACATGCCAAGTCCGCTCTGAAAGACTATAAGAAACTTCACCCCTTCATTTTCTCTCCTCAGCCCACCTCCCCTTGCAAACCTTCTTGACACACAACATGAGCTCTCCCTCCTTGACAACCACTGCTACCTTATCCTCTCGCTCCTTGTCCTCTGATACCCTTGTCAAAATATCTGATGCTTCTACTGTTTTCCAGGCACTTCTATCCAATGTGAATGAAGACAACTAAAGTTCCCACACTTCTGGAATGTTCCCGCACTTCTGGAGATGTTTCTCATACTCTCACAGATGTTCCTGCACTTCTGGAGTTCCAGACATTCCCGCACTCCCAGAACTACTTCCGGTGTCCTAGAAACATACTTCATTCTTCTCCTTTTGGACATCGCTTATTTAGCCATCAGATATCATTGGAGTTTTACAAGTGTGCCTTTGCCCATGGTATAAATATCTTTTTTCATTCTCAGACTTTCCTCAGTCATTCTTGCACCTCTCTGAGCTAGTGCTGCCGCGGCTCGGCTAGTTGATAGCTGGCTATGGCTTTCTGTGGCTATGGCCTAATATGGCTTGCTATGTTGCAATAGCCATTGTCATGCGGCTCAGCTCGGCTCGGCTAGCCAGACCAGTTGGCTTGCAGCTGATGTCTTGTGCCACATCATCGGTCACCACTTCGAGAACAAGTCACAAGTAGCATAATACATACACTACATGTCCATAATGTCCCTAGAACACTCACATAGATATATTTGATGCAATAACACAATCAATGAGCATGAGCAAGCCTGCTACTGTGACGAGGAGTAAAAAAAAGTTGATTCAAGGGAGTTTTCCGCACACTCTTCCTGAGTACATGTGCCGATCAATCATAACAATGAGTAAAAACAAATGAGTATTACTTACTTTCTTTCCTTGACGTTGCCATTGTTATGGTCATGACGTGTTTGATGAAGTGGTGGAGACAAAGACGGTTGCTTGTTGTTAGTGACCCAGGCGAAATCAGGCAAGTGTTTGTTTGGGGCCGATGCATTGATGGCACTATGGAGCAGTGAACAGAGGTGATCGTAGTCAGGTTTAGCCACATAGGAAAGGGTGCATGAGTACTGAAGGAATATAGCAAACGTGGAAGGGAGGTTATTGCATAGCATGTCAACCGTGGTATCTTGTTTTAACTTCAGGATTGCATCATTGGGAAGAGCAGGTTGAGCATGGCTAAACCACAGCAATGAACCTCACAGGAGGTAGATTAATGTATATGCAAGGGATTCAAGATTGTCGCGGCGACTCGATTGGATGCCTAGGTGATGATTGATGGAAGTGAATGAGGGGGTACCAATGAAATGGCACCCCTGTTGGCATGGAGCATGTGCTTGAGTGGCAGAGTTGCGATATTGGAATGTGACACTGAGGTCAATAAGAAAGGCAGTATAATTTGACTAACCAGTGTCTTGAATCAGAATGTTTTGTGGTTTGACATCACAGTGGATGTAGTCACACAAGTGTAAATACTTGAGTCTATGTATCTGCCAAATGAACAGTTAATACATTCGACAGCCAGACAGTGAACAGGTACTCACAAGCTGATGGCCCACAGCGATCACAAAGTCTAGATCAAGGTGAGTGTTACGATTTCTCTTCTTCTCCATTGTCTTGTCCTTTTCCTCTTCACTTCTCACTTTGACAACTGGCAAGGTGACCACTGTTTCTATTACTCGGTGTTTCTTGTAATTACTGGACCCATCTCATTCTCGTTGATCCGATTACCGTGTGTTACTTCTTCCTCTTCTGTTTCTCTCTAACTCATGTTCACACAACGGTCAACTTCACCTGCATTCCATGACATTCCATGATATTCTTTTCCTTTCTTGACTTCTTGGTCTGTGCGGAAAGGTCTCTCATATAAATACTCATACCGAGTTCTTTTGTACTCAGTCTTGATCTACACAATACTAGCGTACATTTGGATTCCTCTAGTGTGATCGTAACATCACAACCTCATCCTCATTTCACTCAAGGAAACCCCTTGACTGACCCTTCGTCCTCCTTCATTCCTATTGTCTCTTGAGCTGGTCTCTTCATGAGAATCACTTGAGCCAATAAACCTTAGGAGTATCAAGCTCGTTTGTGTATGCTACGCGTAACAGCAACCACCCTTCAAAGCGAATATATCACATAGGGGTGTTGCCACGTCATTCAGAACGAGGGTCCGGGATGATGATTCCCTACCAAAAAATACAGGGTGTAGGAACCCAGTGCCACCTTGAAGCTTCTTCAAGACATGGAACTCGTGTTCCAGAAAGGAGGGTTCTTGAGTACAAGGCTCAAGTTTTGCTGCAATGTCTTGGCCACTAATGAGATCCTATGCACGATATACAATGGCTAGAAGTTACGATTATTATACTGTGGGGTCATCCATTAAATGTTGCTCTACACACCATGTGAGCCTGTTCCCAGGACCTCTTTTAGCATATACATATCTTCCATCTATACGATTGAAATTTACTACAAAAGGTGGGTGCAGGGATGTTAAGGGCATCTTCAGATGAATAAGGCCATTGCTGTGGTGTGCATACTTTTGCAATGTGCGTAACACCCTGCATCCAGAAAGTTCACACATTGTATTGTTCACACATTGATCGTTCTTGAACCCTTTGCCTCTGAATTGCCCAACCCTCAATGTTTCAACTACAAGTAGTGATCGGTACCATATCCTTTTCAATATATTGGAACATTTATGACCATGTATGACAGACCCTTTGTCCTCACGATGCCATTTAGACTTCCAACAATCAAACAAGCTAAGTTGCCTGCCATTTCAAATCGTTCACTGTTCCGATGAGCTGATGCTACCATAGCCTGGACAAGTCTAGGTCATCTGGTGCAGGCAGAGGGGATGAGGAGCCCTGGGGTTGAATGGTTGTCATGAACTAGTCATAGGTAAGCTCGTATATTAGAGCGACACAGGGCTACTTGCCATCCACCCAGCACTGTGATATCCAATGGGTACTCACCGTGACCACTGCTGCACTGCTGCTCCCGCTGTGGTCCCCTCATCTTCCTCTGACATGATTAACTGTCCTCCCCAGCTCGTTGTCCAAGTAGGCCCAGTAGGGCAGTCCATATCCCCTGCATTTCCTGTGGTTCCTGCTGCAACAAGGATGAATAGAACCCGCTGTGCTCCTGCATGATACCATAACCCTGCTGAGGATGCCAATACTGAATACATTGACCCTGATGGCAAAGGAGGTAGCGACGGCAACTCTGTCGCTGATGGCACTTAGGCCCAGCCCAGTGGCCTAGGCCTCCCTCCTACTCATGTCATGCCAGCTGCACAGACCACTTCAAATCCTGGAGTTGGTGCTGCTCCATTGGTTGCCGTAGCTGCTGCGACAACTCCTAACCCAGGTGCCAATACAATCAGCCCTATGGCAACCAGTGGGAGATCCTCGGCGCCAACAACTGCTGATGTTAAACATTTCTTCAAAAAAATGAAGGGACAAAACACGATTTGTATGGTGTGCCAGTGAGTGACGTTATTTGATCTATACTACAATATGCTAATCCTATCGAAGAGAGCAGGCAGATGCTAATGACGGCCACCTTGATCACACCTTCAATTACAGTTGCAACATGTCCAACTTTTCTCTTCGTGGCCACATTGTTAATTGGCACCTCGAAGAATATCTTGAACTTGTGGAGAAGAATGACTGGGCTGTGTAAATCGAAGCAATCTGAGCTGCCTTTAGCATGGGTTACACATACAGAACACTCCGTGAAGCAGCCCAACGAGGACACAAGCTCAATGTGCTCCCTCCCGCCCCTCGTCCCAGCCCTGGGGATCTGCAACCACGTGGTCTTCTACCATCAACGGAGAAGGGCAGTCCCGACATGCCCAAGTTCTCCATTTCTGCGATGCACCAGTATTTAGTGAAGTTTATTATCACAGACAACCAGGTATGTGAGTTGTTGTCACTAAACATTTCTAACAATTGTATTACAGTCCCTCAATGTCATTGAATGTCCCGAATTCCGCCAGCTTATTCTCTTTTTACATCAAGACCTTCACGATACCGATATCCCTCACCATACAAAATTTCGTGAGTTAGTTTTCAAAGTGTGGGAAGAGTACTTCATGGTCATAAAGTAGGATCTTGTGGTAAGTACACCAGTTTATTCAATCACAATACTAAGCCTCATGAACCCCAACAGAAAGCTGTAGGAAAAGTGTCTTTTACTGCCAACATATGGTCAGATAATAAATATCACCCTTATCTTGCCATCACTGCACACTGGATCACCCTTGAGGGTGGACTCAAAATGAGGACGTCCTTCATTGCCTTCCACAAGTTCCCCGGTTCACACACTGGTGAAGCCTTGGCAAAACTCATCATCGATCTTCTTGATCATGCCGAGGTGACTTTAAAGGTTTGTGACTTTGCCTTTGTGATCATTCCGCTCAAATGTCATGTAGATTGGTCATTTCACTATGGACAACATGTCTAACAATGTCGCTGCCCTGCATGAGCTTGCAAGGCTTCTGGAAGCATGTGACATCCAGTTCGACCCTGTCGATCGTCGGATTCCTTGTTTTCCGCACATTATCAATATATGCGTGACTCATGCAGTCAAGGCTTACACTGCTGCCGACTTCAGTGGTGTTGCCACAACATGGGAGGGCGCCCTCGGAGTTGGCGTGCACAAGGCAGAATATCTCCAGGCTCTTGCCACAAATCCTGTTGCTGTCAGCCACGACATCATTCACATCATCTGCTCATCCGGCCAGCGTCACAAAGGGTTTTGAGACACCATCATCAATGTAAATGCTAACCAATGGTACACAGGTGACATAACTCAAGTCCCACTTGTCGAGCCCCTTCGTGATGTCAAAACACACTGGGATTCAGTTTATTTCATGATAAACCGACTTCGTGCCCTCTGCCTCGTAAGTGATCATTATCGATCAAATTGTCATACATTTCTGACTTTCCCAAGGCTGTTGACAACTTCCTCGCCTTACCTCATGCCCTGAGTGATGAACTCACTGGACGTAAGCTGACTCCAATGTAATGAAAAGTGCTCCAAGACTTAGAGGTCATACTCAAGGTAACATTTCCTGTGTATAGCGGCTTATTAGTGATCACCCTCTCAAATATCATAGGTACCTCACGCTGCGCAACAATACATGTTGAGGGAGAGCACCCCTGTTCTAGGCTGGGCAATCCCTGCCTTCGAACTGCTTATGATACAGTGGAAACAACTGAGTGTCAAGGTTGGACTCGAGTGGGCCCAGAAGTACTATCAGTGCATGGGCCAGATGCATGCATATATAATTGCCATGTGTATGTTTTGAGTTCTATTGATGTGACTAGACTAATCCCACAAAGTTATCGATCCTACTATCTGTTTCACCTGGATAGACAAACACTGGGGCACAGATGCAGCTGCGAAAGCATGAGAAGATCTGTTGGAATTGGTAAGTTTATCAGTGTTATGCCTTTTTTTACTTTTGCTGATGAATAAAGATGACGGAGTACTGCAAGAATTCCATATCACAGACCATACCACAGGGCATCACGACCCCAGCTACTGGTGAGAGTTGGGTTCATCTTTATTCCACACTTGTGACCCAGCTTTACGGCCTCGATACAATCAGAGTTTGGGCCTCATCCAATTCAGCCCTACAAGCTGTCGACCAAGAATTCAATGCTTATGTCTTGGCATTGCTGAGCCCTGGAAGCACTTGTCCACTGGCCTTTTGGGAGTTAAGATTGATCATTCATGTCCATCAGTCAAGTGATATCTTACATCTTATAGCTTGCACGCGACACATTCCCAACTATTTATGCGATCATGCTTGACTACCTTCCAATTCAAGCTTCTGCAGTCCCATGTGAACGCGTCTTTTCTTCAAGCAGTGAAACAAATACGGAGAAATGAAACTCCATTGCACCTCTGCTGATGGAGACCCTACAAATGCTCAAATTCTGGCTGAAAAAGGAACAACTTGATTTCACGAAAGGTTGGGTTACATCTCAGAAGGATATGTTGGTTGATGAAAATAATGATAACCTCTTGGCGCAACTCTTCTTGACAACAAATGTGTGCACCTTTGATGAGATCCTTAGTGCCATTGCCACAGCAGAAGGTGACGAGGTTTCAGATGCTATGGTTGTATTCTGATTTTGGCCAGCTACATCATATCTTGTACTTGCTACCATACCTTACGGTGTGTTTCTGACTGTGAGCGCCTTATCTAGCACAGTTTCTACACCTAACTGTTGGTACATAATTTGATCTCTGAATGCAACACCATACTCAACGCACCAGTTGAACCCGAAACCCTAGTGTGAGGTGATCACTGAGAGGGACTGATAATTATTCTCATGTTTCTCATTTCTCTGTGTAGTGTTACACAAATGTCAATGATGTGGTCCACCCACAAGGCAATGCCCAGAATACCCACCAAAATTCTCTGTACAAAGGAGATACACAACGTCCAATTCGAGTTGTCAACAACAAGGCAAATATGAAGAGTCTCTCTGCTTTTACCACATCCCCCAAAACCCTCCCAGTCCCCTTGTCCACACTGACTTCTGGTTCCAAATAGGCCATGTCTATGAACAGCAAAAAGGTGGAAGTCCAGTTTCTTAATGCTCATTGTCATAGATACCAATATTTGTCCAGCATGTCCACGCCAAGGAAGCCTACAAATGTGTTGTGTCATGGCTGATAACCCCAGGCATGCCAAAGTCCTTCTCTGACTTGGCTGGTTGTATCACCAAGATGGCCTGTCCTTCCAGAATCAAGAACTCACCATACAATATCTCACCAAGAGTTTTGAAGCTGGTATGCTCTTAATTCCACATCACAAATCCCGCTTATCCTTGTTCATTAACCCATCTGATGCTCAAAGCTGGTATCTCCTTGGTCATGCTTACATGGCAGGGCAAAAGTATAACAAGGCATATAAAGCGTATTAGCAGGCTGTCTACTGCGATGGACGCAACCCCATATTCTGGTGCTCCATCAGAGTACTCTACTCCAGATCAATCAGTTCTGCAATGCATGCGCCAGCGAGCTCGACCCCAGTAACCATGTGATATCTCAGTGCCTCCAACTGTTGAAGAACGCATAAGCAACAGGAGGTCAGCTCCCTGCTGCATCTGGTCCCCAAGACATTCATCTGACTGCCTATGTTAGCGCCATCATACCCCCTCCTGGTCTCACAGGTCCTCCTCTCCTTCTGCAGACGACATCTACATCAAGTGTGTCATGACCTTTGTTTAGGTCTGATTCTCAAGGGCCGTCAAATGGGGATAACATTTATCTCCCACCACCACCCGCTCTGCTTGGTGGCCCACCCCCACCCGTTGTTCTCGACAAGTCATGCCATCCACCATCACACACTGTTAGCACCGATGGACGTGGACTGCCCGCCTCATCACTGCGACTTTGCTGGACCTCACAAGGCTCCGACACGTGGCCCAGTGGGCCACCAGAACCTGCTGCTGCATCACCCTATTCCCCAACCTCAGCTCCCAACTGAGGAGCTCCATGCTTCCACCACCCATGTGACACCTGGGCACAACTAGGAATACTTCAATCATCCTATGCATGCACTATCCACCTCCGCTTCCCCACCTCCCTTCCCTCATGTCCACTCCCCTGAACCTGGTTTCCAGATGTGCCCCCACTCTAGCCGTCAACCAGCAGGTCCTGCCACACCCACTGCACCATGGTCTCCTTATTCATATGAACCCTTACACCAAGGCAAGTGTGAGATGCTATGGGAGCAACATGGTCTGTTGCCCAAGCACCATTGTGAGTAGGAGCGATCCCGAGCAGATCACCCTGCCCATCATTCACACCAACCATACTATTCATCGCGTTCGCCCAGACCCCATCATTGTGGTGCGAGCCCGATGGATACCTCACCATGTTCTGCCCACCCTACTGCTTACCATGTACATGTGTTTTGGGAGTCAAATCCACCTAGCAGTCCTCCTCACCCTCACTCTCCTCCACCTGCACCTTCGGTACCTCCTAAGAATGGGTACTGGTGATACGATCCAGCTTGATTCGACGCACATGAAACCCCAAGGCAAGTGGAGCCACCACTGGACTAGTGCTGGCAGTCAATCACAATGGCCACATCACCCCAAAGTGTTTCGCATATTCCTCTTCATTCAGCTGGTACCAGTCTGTCCAAGTCCCTGAACTCAACACCTGCTTCTGACGGTAAGGATCAGAGAAGACAGAACAAGGAGAAGGATTCGGACATGCAGACTATGGCAGGGTCAAACCCAGGAGACATTCTGAAGAAGAAATGCAAGAAGTGTCAGCGTTGCCCCAAGGAGGAGCAGCCTGCCAGCCTGTCGGCATCATTCAAGGCTGGGTCATTCTCTGTGAAGGGAGTACAAGACAGTGAGTTTGAACAGTTCAACCAGTCGTTCTCTCCAGCCTTCCTCCACAACTGCCACTCCTCACCCTTCTTCGCATGTTGTGGATGAAGACTATGATGAGGGTGTTGTGAATGTGCTTGTTATCCTCTCACAGTCTCACAGAGCACCAATGCACTCTCCTACATTGTTGAATGGCAGCAGGCATACAGCGATGTCTCCAAGAGCAGGCATTTCTCATCGTGGGTTGGTCTCCATGTCGGGCAGTTGCCGATCTCCACCTGGTGGCACTTCACTCAAATGCCCATTGAGCCCTGGTGTGGATGAGTTGGACATGAAGCATACACAAGTGGACCCCATGGGCTGCCATCTTCTATGGGGCAACATGCGCCTGGTGTTCCCCTGCGCCCCTCTCCAGTTCTATTCTGGATGCAGCCTGCATCACAATCTCCCAAGTCTCGCCAACTCACTGAAATCGCACACCCATACCCTCCCAGCCTGCCTTTGATTTTGGTATTGCTCCCTCCTCATTCACATCCCATTGGTTCTGGGCATGGTTCCTCACAGCCATTGCCCTGCCACCTATTGCGATGTTGCATCCACTGCACCTTTGCACATGGACGACCAGATGACAATCGATCGACGCTCCGCATCGCCGCCATTGAGGTCAAAGATGGTGGATGTGATGAACCCAGCTGCAGGGTCTTCAACAGCGCAACCTATGGCATTGCCTCCTTGATTGCATGATAAGAAGGACTCTTCGCCTGCCTAATTTCAAGTATTGCATTGCACAAACATGTCATTTATGTATTACTGCACATATATACATTGACTAGTCAGCTAAAAGCCTGAAGTTGTGGCTAGTTGCAGATAGCTGAGCTGCAGCTAATACCTGAACCAGTTAATAAAACCATCCAGCTAGCCATGTTGTCAGCTTCGGCTAAAGCCAGTGTCTAGCTGGAGTCACGGCAGCACTACTCTGGGCAGTGGCTAAGGTGAGTACTATGTTTTCACACTATCTTATTTTTATATCTAATGAATGTAGTGGGCATCACTGCCCTTTACTTAGCCCTTTACTTAGTTTTGACAACCCTTCCATACAATGTTGCCACCCCAGGGTGGACTTCTTGTCTTTTCTTCCCCACAGAACATGCAGAGCTCTGGTTCCCTAAGCATACTCCACCACCTAGCAGTTCTGCCTTCCCCACCCCATCTCCTCTGTCTCTTTCTTTGCCAGTAGTTACATCTTCACCTCCATTTACTATAGAAATCCCCCCCATCCTCTCCATCAATGTCCCTGTCTACTGCCACCGCCTCCACTCATTCCTATCCCCTGCTGAACATTCCACGCTTGTCACTGCCATCACGGACCCCCATCTTGCCATACCATTCAACCATTACTTCAATAATGGATGTCCTTTCGAAGCCCTGTATAAGGCTTACCTTCAAGTCAAACGCCTTGGCGTCATTGTGAACTCCCTGTTCACAACCAGGAACTCCATTGCCCCCACCATCAAACACGTCGCCCGTAATATGCAAACCCAGCTCTGAGCAGAGCTAGTCTCTGTCATGCATCAGCTTGGCATGACCAACTTTGTTGTTGACCTAGACAAATACCTTAAGGAGCTTGCCTCCACCCAGAACCTCATCGAAGAAGCTGCCGCAGCTTCTAAGAATTCCACCCCCTCCGCCTCATCGTTCTCTTTAACCAAGGAAGAAGAAATCACCATCACTCATATTGAAGTCTGGTAGACTGGCAGCAACCATGATGTGTCCCTCGCCCATGACCACCCCCATTACTATGAAACCTGCTTCCAATGCAGGAAACTTGGACACATTCACATCAATTGTCACCTCTACCAATGCCCCACCTGCTTAAAGACTTCCCCTGGCCATATCCAGGCCTGCTGCCCACTTAAACGATGCACCCCCTTTTGGCAAGCCTCATCTTCCTCATCCTCTAATGGAGGACCCTCTCATTGTCCACAACACTCCTCTTGTATGGTCACTACCAAACCTCACCTTGCCTCTCATATCTCCTTGGCCTGTTGTAGCCATTCCTCATCCCCGACTTATATCAATGATAGAGTGGCTAATAAGGCATGGGACAACCTCGACGATGAACCTGTGTATAACACATATGAGTTCTAGGTATTCTTGTCGCTGTCTTGGACTTAGTAGGGGGGTAATATTATGTTTTGCCCCTATTCTTTTGTTTTCTCAGACTTATCTTTTGTTTTCTCATGATTACTCATCCTTTTCATGTTATTGGCCTGCTGACTCCACTTGCCTTCATAATCGCTTCCTTCCATCTATTTCCTCAGACTTCTATAACTTATTCTTGCTTACTTGTATGTACTTCTTCGTGATTCCATCACATTCTACCATGTTCCACTTGCTTTATCATTGTTCCAGACTTTTCTGAGTCTCAGGTATATGTATAAACTCTCGATTTGCTAAGTATTCCCCTAAGCTAGATCTCCTCTATACTCTTGTACATTACCATACCAATCTAGTGCTCTTTTCTTTCTCTTGTCTCTGACTCTTTGAGAGCCTTTGCTGGTGCTCAGAACCAGTGACTTGTCCTTGAAACCTTAACCTACGCCTGGGAAGTCCCTAGGACATACAATGGCTCAAATAAGTGTCCCAATGTTTAGGCATTTTGGAAAGACTTGACATTTGCAAAAAAACCAAAATGTGTTAGCACTAACTCTTGTAAAGTTATTAATAGCCCTAACTCCTGCCCTAAAGATGAGCTCTTAGTCATGTGATTTGGTTGCCATGGAATTGAGACATAACCATTTCAAAATGACATGTTATTGGGACACTTATTTGAGCAACATTTCTATTCTACAATTGTTGTACTTTGTATGCCCTCTCTTTGCCTTTATCACTGCCTCTAGTCTTCTAGGCATGCTTTCTATCAATCTTTCACATTCCTCAACCTCTATCTTGCCCCATTCCCCATCAATCCTTTTCAAAAGCTTCCAAACCCCTTTTGGTGGTGTTGTATAGCTGTTGAGCTTCTTTTTGAGGATTTGCCAGAGATGTTCAATGAGATTAAGGTCTGGAGATTGTGCTGGCCAATCAAAAACCTTGATACCTTGAGATTCCAGCCACTCATAGGCTCTTTTAGAAGTGTGCTTGAGGTCATTATCTTGTTGAAAAATAATGCTCTTCTCAGGGATTCCAGAATTTTCCAAAGTAGAAAGCAGATTATCCTTCAAAATGGAGACATACTGCTCAGCATTCGTCCTCCCTTCCACCTCTGCAAGGATTCCCACTCCATTCCAGCCCATTTATGTATTCCTAAACCATCAAGGAACCTCCTTCAAACTTTACTGTTCTCTGTATCTCCTTGTCTTGCAAAGGTTTTCCTGCCACTTTCCACACATACTTC
>JBBPNZ010000468.1:0-19255 GCA_038091195.1 Phylloporus rhodoxanthus | reverse complement strand
TAGAGTGGAGATGTTGCTCAAATAAGTGTCCCAATGACATGTCATTTTGAAATGGTTATATCTCAATCACATGGCAACCAAATCACATGACTAAGGGCTCATCTTCAGGGCAGGGGTCGGGGCTATTTATGACTCTGCAAGAGTTAGAGCTAACGCATTTTGGTTCTGTTGGAAATGTTAAGTCTTTCCAAAATGCTCCAACATTGGGACACTTATTTGAGCCACTGTATGTGGGCAGTTATCCCCAAAAGTGTTGATGGCCTTGGTGGGTATGGGTAGACATGGCAAGTATGTGAGATTGAGCTGGAGTATGGTCAATGAAGGGATGACAATATGCAGAGGGGCAAATGCAGGTATGTCCATGCCAACACAATGATCATGGGCACAGGAAGAGCAGATCAGCAGAGGGTGCAAGGGAAAATACCTCCCTTATAGTGTCCTTGAGAAGCCACCCAAAGGCAGTTATGAAACCATGTATGACCTGGACATGACAGGTGTAACTCTAAAGAGTATTCTACTCTGATTCTTTCAGTGGTCTACTGAACAAGTAGTAGGGCTTCTGAAAAGGGCCAATTGAAAGTCAATGATGTCCATGACACAATGAAAACCAGCACATATTTTCCAGTAGTGTAGAGGTGTTTCCTCAGGCTCAGACAAGTAACATGCTTCAGGGAGACACCTTGCCAGAGGAGATATATCATTCAGCTCCTCCCACAAGTGACAAGACATCCAGCGCAGGCTCCTTGAATTCTTTACATACCCTAGCAAACATAGCTAGATCCACATTATGACGATGTGGAGGGGAGCATCAGCAAACCACTAATTTTGACATAGTGCCACAGTGCACACAGTGTGTATAGTACCATACAGTACAAAAAATGTGTGTTCTAATAGTGAAATAAAGTGATTTTAAACACTTTTAGAGTGACTGTGTAATAGGGACCTAACTATAGCACTGTGAGCACTGTACAGTCATACAGAATGTTACAGGACTTACAGTACCACAGTTAGACCCCTATTTACAGTTACTCTAAAAGTGTTTAAAATCACTTTATTTCACTATTAGAACACACATTTTTGACACTGTATGACACTGTACACACTGTGTGCACTGTGGCACTATGCCAAAATCAGTGATTTGCTGATGAGCAATGACCAAAAATATTCAGAAGGATTTCTGGAATATGAAGCATTTGATACATGTGCAGTGAATATCTAGCTGTGAATCATTGTAAACCTCCTACAACCCAAGAGAATAGCTGACTCACATTAGTGGAAAGCAAGAGTTTTGTTGTTGTAGCACAACATATGGTCTCTCTGCCATGGTCTACAATATTGTTGCAAGAGATTCTTAATTCTCACAGACACCAAACACAATGTACTAAAACAACTGATATTCTTTCATGATGTCATATGCATGATTTTGAGTTAAGTCCAACTCTGCTACCTCCACTACTCCGGACCTCTCTCCTTCAGAACTCCAGTGTGTTCTCTACCAAGACGCCACCAGGAGTCTCCAGACTTTATCTCCATTCCCCTTATGCTCCTCTCCATTCTATTACTCATTTAGTTAGACTCATACTTAGACATCATTCAGCCGTCACTCAGACGTCGCCCATATCTGTGCTCCATGACAAGCACAGCTCCGGTGTATTCTTCCTCCGACTTCTGTCTTACTCATTACTTACCAATCCCTTCTAATCCCTTCTTACTCATTACATTCTGACTCCATATATAAACCTCTGTACTCTGCCATGTAACCTCAGTTCAAATATCGACTTAGATACCACTCCTCTACTCATGTCCATCTCTGATCTCCAACCCTCCATCCAAATTCAGGGACACGATGTTGACAAGAGCGCACCACATATGGTGAAGCCACAGTCCCTTCCTGTCATACGCATGATTTTCAGTTAAGTCCAACTCCACTACCTCCGCTACTCTGGACCTCTTTCCTTCAGAACTCCAGTGTATTCTCTACCAAGACGCCACCAGGAGTCTCCAGACTTTTACCTCTGATCTCCTTATATCTTTCTTCATTCCGTTCCTTGTATCTTGACACTTTTGTATTAGACTCGCCTCTTAGATTCGACCACAGCTGTGTTCAACTGCAGACACAGCTCCAGCTTACTTTCTCCCCCTTCTCTGCCTCCATCCATATACAAGTACTTTCCTAACTCCGCCTCTATATATAAACCCTCTGTACTCAATACTTGTACTCTAGTTCGAATATCGACTTAAATACCACTCCTCTACTCACATCCATCTCCAATCTCTGACCATCTGTCCAAATTCGGGGACACAACATTGACAAGGGCACACCACATACGGTGAAGCCACAGTCTCTTCCAACCAAAACTCCAGAGTTCCGGAGTTCCCTCAGGAGTTGACCTGGTCTTGACACTTCTGACCAAAACTCCAGAGTTCCAGAGTTCCCTCAGGAGTTGACTCGGTCTTGACACATGACTACTTAGGATTTTGTGCAATAATAAGACCATCATGATCCATGGCATTAGAATTTAGCACCATGGGCATTCAATTAATGTACATTGTCATCAGTTTCACAACATACTGTGCAAGCTCCTATAGGATAAAGATCACATGTACAGTTCACACAATTGTTGACAATCAGCTTTCACTCACATTCCTAGAGTGCCACACCTAGAAATGTTCATGCTCTTGATAGTAACACTCTCAGTGTAGACATTGAGAAGTGAAGGATAGTGTTGTTGCTTGTAAGTGAGAACCACACTCTGCCATATTAAGTAAGTCATCATATGTCATCAATCAACTCTGGCCTATCATACACCAGAATTCTCAAACTTTATAGTGCCCAAAAAGAGGTTTTACTGTAAAATGTATTTGTGTTAGTTAATATTATATCAAAATGTTCTGAGAGCACTTAAAAGATTATATTTTGTGCAGAAATAGAATATTACATATTATTTAATATTATCATACAGCTTTTCTAATACATTTTAAAATATCTTTTCAAGCCCCATAAAGTTCAAAAATCCTACTGTATGAGGTTCACTTAGCCTGATGGCATATGTTGGCATGGCATCCTTGGGATTTTCAAACTTTATAGGGCTGAAAAAGATATTTCAAAATGTATTAGAAAAGTTATATGATAATATTAAATAATGTGTAACATTCTATTCCTACATAAAATATAATATTTTAAGTGCTCTCAAAATATTTTGATATAATATTAGCTAACACAAATAAACAACTTTATGAGCTTCATAAAGTTTGAGAATCCTGGTGTGTCACTAAGTGGATTTCAAATTTCAATACCCAAGCTCAGAGGATCCCAACAGATGAGTTTGCATGCCTCCATGCCTTTATTTTTGAGGGCTTGTCATTGAATTGCTATTGAAATCCTTGTTCTCACAGAGTTGAACACACAAAACTAGTCCCAACTCCTGGATGAAGATCACTGTCTTAGTGTCACCTGGGGCCACCAGAGCAAACATTATCCCATATAGGCCAAACTTCCTGTCCACCCACTCTGTCCATGGTATATATCTCTCAGACCCTAAACATAGAAGGGGTCAATCTTCCTGCTGTAAACACTGACACCATGCCTGGAATGAACTCTAGCTCAATGTATGAGTACAAAAAGTTAAATGCCTCCCCTATTCATAGAAAGAATGACACATCCAATCCCTCAGGAATCTCAGTGAATGTCCATGTGTCAATGGTGAGACACAACTTTCTAAGTGATGGACACTGACATAGGAGCTGCATGAGTCCACTGAGTGTGATTCCACCATCATTTATTCCAGTTTCCTAACTGAACATGACCATCTTTCATATAGGGCAACACAAGCTCAAGGAGGTCAGCATCTGCCAGGCTCACATGCCAATGTTTGAGATTGATATATATTTTACAGAACTCAGAACAGACTGTCCATGGATGGAGGTCCTCCAACCTAAGCTCTGGATGCACATCTTCAATGGGAGGAATTGGATCCTCATTTCCTCTGTGAAACATGAATTGTCCAAGCAAATAAAGACAATAGACAGACACACTTCTCAAGCAGCAGCCCAGTATGCTTGAATAGCCTGTTTCAAGATGTGGTTTGAAATGATGAGATCAAGACTTTTGATTGCAGGGAGCCAAATATGGGAAAGAAGTGACATGATGGTGTCCAGGGATCTGGACTTGATAACCAGATCTTCCAAGCTCAGAAGGACCAACATTGAGCCAAGATATAAGATGTTTTGGATTGCAGAATCCAAAATACCAGCAAAGTCAATTTTGATGTCAAACCTCTATGTGTGGGTGGCTGTCCCCAAAAGCATCAAAAAATTCCCTGACAGGTTAACAAGCCAGGTATTTGAAATTGAGATGAAGGAATGTCAACAATAGGCTGGTAGTGTAAATGCAAATATCTCCCTTATAGTGTCCTCAGAGAGTACCCAAGGTCAGAGTTGAAACCACATATAAATTGGACACAGTGGGTGTAGCCTTGAGGAGTCTGCCATTCTATGTACTTCTTTCAGTGGTCTGCTGCTTGATGCATACATATGCCTACAGATTGTAACATGTGAACCTACATGCAAGTAACAGAATTCCCTACTTACATTAGTGGGAGGAAGGAAACAAATGATACTCGAATTTGAAGCTTTCCAAAGAGAGTATGGGGATGATCAAACTACGAAAGTAACCGAGTCAACGAGAGCGATGGGTGTGATGTGAGAAGCTTGAGCAGCTTAAAAGCAAAGCACCGGCATAAGCCATTTCGTGCGGGAAGGTGACCCGCGAGGCGGACCAGACACGCAAGGCGAAGAGCGCGAGATTGGATTGACAAGCAGGTAAGGAGTCGAGGAAGGTGGGATGATCGATGAAAGTTCGCAGCGGGCCAAACGGGGGCAAAGAATGCTCGCTAAAGGAAAAGAGACCGAGCAGGAAGGAGACCACCACCAAAATAGAATCGTGAGACTGAGGAGCTCAGGAAATCTGCTCGAGGTGGTGGAAAGACGGAAAAAAAGAGGACGACGAGAAATGAGGGATCTTATCTTATATGGTACCGGCTACAAGAGAAGATGCGGCGATTCGTCGTTGGGGAGACCTTCGGGGCACGAAGATCCTGATGGTCACTCGCTAGCTTTCTCATGAACAAAGTAGTAGCAGTGTCACTCCCCAAAGTGGCGATGCTCCTAGGAGTCGATAATCGGCCAATGTATGGAATTCGGGGCCATTGTCACGTACAAATCCGATAATCATTTGGAAGAACTTATAACGCTGGCCCACCGCACACCAAAACGTCTGATAGCGCTCTCGAGAGTTGAGACCCTCAAATGCTCGGAGTCGAATACACGAAACTAGGGCTCCGATGTCATCTCCAACTGTATGCCAGAGTCAGGTAGGTATGTACTACACCAATGATAAAACCATCAACAAACACATACCAGACAAAAAAAGATCACGAGATAACACCCAGTGTCAGTTGCAAGTCACATAGATAAAAGATGGGAGCCAATGCCCATCGTGGTAGGGTGCACAGCAACATGATCAACAGTCATCAGGTCACGTCGGCGAACGCGGCGACCCCAACGTCGCGTTTATCTTCTCCACCCATTGGGAAGTGACAGCACTCGACTCTGCAGCGTACGTCTGCGATTTCGTCGACTATATGCATCTCTTCAGCACACAAAGTCTGCCAATGCACAAAGGACAGGCACGCACCGTGAAGACGACAAACTCGCGTTCGCTCTTCCTCTCCGCACTTTCGACGATGGACTTGGCCTCCTTGTCTTTCTCCTTGTCTTTGAGTTTGTCTGTACCCGAGCTCAAGCCAACACCTTTCCTTAATCCCAGCTCCGACTTCAAACTAACATCGCCTTCCACTCTCCGTTTGACACACAGGAGACGATGAGTCGTTAGCAGCAGCAGCCTCGCCTTGGGTCGAATAGGCGACACGCTGATTGGGAGCCTTAGCTTGCTCCCTCGCCGCTTGGGCGAGCGCGCCTCGACACGCGTATTAAACAGTATAGATTCCCCAGAGAAAAGTAATGGCAAACTGATTCAAGAGAGTGTCAGTCTTAAATCAAGAAACGCAAAAAAGACGAGTCCTTACAAATCTGCATCGCGCAGGTGTCCGTTGCCTTGTACCGGCGTCAACATTCTATTACGCCCTCTCTCAAGGTCGAGAGCAGCGATCGCTTCCGCAACGACCGATTTATCGACCAAACTGCCATCCGACGAACTCGTGCCTGAATCCGGCGCGTTACTATTCTGTGGTGTCGAGGGAATGTGTATTGGAATCGACGCCGAGGGCAAGGTCGAGGTTTGGGGCATGCTGGCATACGAGTGCGACTCCTTGTCCGCCTCCTTGGCATTGGCAACGTCGTCGCTGTTCGTGTTTGCATTCTGCAAATGTAGACTCGATTCCACTTGATCACCGTTTGCGACTGCGGGGGCATAATCTGGGAGCTCTCCCGTGGGCCCGACTTCCTCCGCGATTCGCGACGTCCGTCTAAACGTGGTCGTATCTCTGAGTTTGTACCTCTCAAACCCGGAACCGTGGGCATCCTCGGCCCATTCTATCCCATCATCAGCGACACGCGAATGACGTTCGTCTACCGCAATGACCCGGCTGTCGTTCACGAGCGTGCCTTCCGTCTCGCTTGCACCGCCATCGTCGTCCGTACTGATGAGTGCATCCCATTTTTCACCAACATCATTCCATCGTGCGTCTTCTTCATCTACATCAAATAGACCTCTCTTATCTGTTCGTTCACGGGATTCCTTCTTTACAAGACCGGGCCCGAGCGGAGGTGGTGGATCAATCCAGAGCGTATTCCAATTTATGGAAGCAAGGAACGGATGTGCGCGGAGAGGCGATGGAGATGAGGGTGTTCGGGATACACCGAGCCTTTGAAGTGGGTCACGAACCTACATTTGATGATATTGAGAGCGTTAAACTTGGCGATAAAAAAACAAATGGGGTACGACGGACCAAAAGATTGCTTACAAAATCCTTGGCGTCTTCATCAAAGCCATCGGGAAAAGAATAATCCAGGGACTTGATCTTTTGCCAGGTGAGATATTCAGAGAGTCCCTGAAAGGCGAATTTTCCTGCGATCATCTGAAAGACGATGCAGCCCAGCGACCACAGGTCGGAGCTAGAAAAACGACGTAAGGTTTCCAAGGCGATCAGGCAACAAGGCTCGCCCACCTCTTGGACGTCTCGTTCCGCTCCAAGAGTTCTGGAGAGACATACTGAGCAGTCCCTACGAACGAATTTGCACGTTCTTCTGCAACGGGGTGTGCGTGAGGAGGCAGAAGAGGGCGAACGAGACTCACGGCCGTCTTCGAGGATCTTGCCTGTTCCGAAATCGGTAATCTTTATGCGGAACTCGGTATCGAGGAGGAGATTCTCCGGTTTGAGATCTCTGTCCCAGAGTATTTTGAATGCCTGCTTATGTCATAGTCCTTGATGGGAGGAACGTACCTATGGATAACATCCATGTCGTGCATGTACTCGATAGCATCGACGATCTGTGCGGTATAGTACCTCGCACATGCAAGCGACAAGGACCCGAGGCGCGATATACGCGATTGCATCTCGCCGTTCGGAGCGAGATCCAAGACAAAGACTAGATCGGCCTTGTGAGGCACGGAAGGTCGCGATAGTGGAGAGCATACATAAACTCCATTCGTCCTGGAAGGTCCAATGTAGGTGAATGATGCCTGGGTGACCAGCCCCGAGCTTCACGAGGGTGGTCTTCTCTGCAAGGGCGACAAGCATCTTGTCCTTGCGAATCAGGTGATTCTTGTCCAGAATCTTGATAGCGTATTCTTGACCTGTGCGGGCGTACCGCGCCCGCATTACCTAGTGGAACGTGACATATTACATACAGATTATCAGTATGGGCGCAGCAAGGTGTACGGTGGCCGTACGCACGGTGGAATACGAACCCTCGCCAAGGGTCTCACCAAACACGAAGTCCTGTGCGGACAAGCGCGTGTTTGCAGACGGGTTCTGTGACCTCGACCGTTTGCGGGATTTTGAGCGTGGATGGCCTTGTCTCTGAACGGGAATGGCCTCAGGGACGAGATCTCGAACAGCTGGCTCGTCGGACACGATTTCCCTGGTCAGGTAGGGGGGTGGTGGGCGCACGGACTGGGAAGAGGACAAGCGTGGGCTTCTAGAGCGAGGCGACGAGAAGGTGCGGGTTTGGCGTGGGCGGGGTGTCTTGAGGATGGTCGTTGTGCTGGTCTCGGAGTCGGAGGACGAGGATATGACGGAGGTGTTTCTGCTGAGATCTGCGAGTGTCGGTGGGAAGGTTGGCTCAGATGACTGGATGGCGTCGAGCATGGAGGTGAATGGTAAAACTGTGTGTCCGCACTGCCACGGTCGGATCATAACAATCTGACTAGGATGTACTACTAGCAACGGAAAGCCTCCTGCTACCCCTCTTCACCTCCTTGTCCCATCCATCAAAGCTCCATCCATCATCATCTTCGCCGGGCTCCAACGCCGCACTCTTCCACGACTCCTCATGTGCACTCGATGTTGACTTGCGTGATCGATCGCGGAGCGCAAGTTGCTCTATCCGGTGGAGCACTTTCATCACCTCAGCTTCGCCCAGCGTTCTCCAAACCCTTCTTGCGAGCGGGTTGACTTTCTCCTCCTTCTCCACTTCAGGTCTTCCCAACTCTACCGGCCGTGCCTCTCCAATTTCTCTTCTCACCGTTTCCACCACGATACGTGTTCTCCCGTCAATTTTCACTCCGTTCGCTCTCATCTCTTCCAGCGCACTACATACGCCTTCCAAATCCCCCCACCCTTCCCACTTGGCTTCAATTAGCTCATTGTACGCCGGTGCTGTACACCCAAAGACATATGAGGGTATCGATACGCGTGCAGCGTGATTGAAGATGGCGAGTGAAAGCGACGGATTAAAGTAGGTCGTCCGGAAAATACGCATCGCGTGCGCAATAAGATGCGGATAAATGGAATGATTGATGGGACGTTCGCTCGGCGAACCATGAGTTGACATGGATGACGTCGCAGAAACTTCCAAAGCATTCGTCGCTTTGGCGTTACCACCACCTTTTTCGCTCGGCGCCTTGCTCGACGCGGCAATCGCCTTCTTCGCCTCCTCGTCCCATCGCTGCGCTTCACCAAACAGTTCGAGCGTGACCCATCGGAGAAGTTCGTGATCCGTATTGAATAGCTCCATCGTTTCTTTTTTCCGATCAAGCTCTTCGTCAATAGCCGTAGTCCATCGCACACGTGACGTATGACGACGAAGCGTGCGGAATAGGTCACCGAGTGGCTCGCCTGTACGACCAATGCTTGGCGTCTGACCCGAAAGAGCCGGGGGCGCAGACGAGGATGAAGCCGCCTTTGTCTTTGCACCCTTTGCAGACACCGCATTGAATATCAAATCAAACATCTCGTTAAACACGCTCATCTCGCGCGCAGTGAGCGATGCGCGTCCCCGCACGACCGACCTGCGCCGCAAGAACGGTTTGGTTTGAGTTGAGTTTTGGTCTTGGTCTTTGCTGCTGCCATGGTAGTTCTTGCGTCTCAAAAAGGTGGCGGGATCACTGGTGTCTGTGCTGGCAGTGGAGCGCGGGCGGCGTTGTTGGGTATAAATGGGCGGCTCGACGTCGGTGAAAACGTGATCCCAGGGTGATTCTGGAGCAGTAAAAATGGAATCCTGGGTTCTGTCCGGGGATTGCGGCGTAGATGCTGTACCTTGGTTAAAGATAGTGGCAATGGAAGTAGAGCGAACTAGGGGTATGTTGAAGAACGAAAAACCCGCCAGACGGTGCGGTTGACGACGACAGGCCAGCATCAGGAAGCGATGCCGTGACCTTACACCAGAGGTAATGCACCCCAGGTTAGTCAACAATATTGCGGCTTTGTCTCACCCTCTGCAAGGCGCTATAGCCAAGTGGTTACGGCGACAGATTAGAAATCTGTTCCTCTTTGAGGGCGCAGGTTCGAATCCTGCTGGCGTCGTTTCATTTTTCTTCCTTAGTCGTCCTGGTGACCATGAGCTTGCTCGTGCACTTTGAAGCCTCCATCAGTAGCATCCGCCAGCTCAAAAACGTCGGTGTACCACATATCTAGTTGCGCTGGCTGATTGAAGCCTATCCAACCCTCGGATCCACTGTTTTCTTTACCGGCACTGAGGCACCAGGTGCTTCGTGCCAACAGCGCGGAATGCCCAGAGGTGTCGCTCACATGGATGGTGGCGGTGCGTAGCACTGGGCATCCTCCACTGGTCTTCCACCTTGCAGCATGGATTTAAATGGTACTTGCTTCTTTTTTTTGCCGTGGGGAACAGATCAATGACGCCTCCGCCAGTTCAACAGCTGCTTTCAAAGGCAACGTCCTTTCTTGCCAAATTTCGGCAAGAAAATGAGAGTGTTTACATCAACAAGGCAATCTTCCTCGGTCGTGAAGCCCTCGACCTTAGTCATCCCGAGCGATCCACTGCTCTGATACAGCTTGCAAGTCATCTCTGGCATCGTAATAGCCAATTTAGAAGCATCGGTGACCTTACTGTAACATGGCCATCGCGCTCGGACGAGAAGCACTGGCGCTTCGCCCACCAGGCCACCCAAATTGGTCGACCACTTTGAGCAACCTTGCACTTCATCTCACGCAACCTTGCATTTTATCCCTCTCTTCATATTGGGGGATTGATGACCTTGATGAACCGGTTGTCCTCGAACAAGACGCGCTGGCGCTCCACCCGCCGGGTCATCTCTTCCATTTCATCTTTGCATCCGCTACATGCTGCGCGGAGGAATCGATGACATCCATGAGGCCATTGTTGTCAGCCGAGAAGCATACATTCTTTGTCCGACGGGGCATCCGGATCGGTCGACATGTCTGATTACCATTGCTACTTGTCTCTCCAATCGCTACACTCAGCTCAGAGGAATTGATGACCTCAGTGAGGCTATCGTGTTTGCTGGAGTGCATTAGAGCTTTCCCCGCCAGGACACCCTAGCAGAGCGGTATCTTTGGAATCCCTTGCATCTCAGCTTGCCAAACTTGGAGGGATCGATGACCTCGCGCAGGCAATTGTGCTCGGGCGTAACGCACTGGAGCTTCGTCCACCAGGGGACCCAGGTCGATCGGCGTGTTTGAACAACCTTGCATCTCATCTTTCCGCTCAGTACAACCGGCTTGGCGAAGTTGATGACCTGAAAGAGGCCATTTTCCTCGAAGGGAATGCGCTAGCACTTCGTCCGCCAGGCCACCCTTCCAGGTCAACATCTTTGAATGATCTTGCTCGGTATCTCACCGCCCGTTACAAGCTGTTTGGAGGCATTGATGACCTACAGGAAGTCAATCGCCCTTTACCGAGATACAGTAGTGCTCTACCCACCAGGACATCCGGATCGGTCAACATCGTTGGGCAACCTTGCATACACGTCTCCACTGGCCATGACCAGCTAGGGAGAGTCGATGACCTTGACGAGGCCATTGCTCTCAATCGGGATGCACTAGCGCTTCGCACGCCAGGCCATCCGGACCGGTCAACATCACTAGACAACCTTGCGTATAATCTCTCTCTTCGGTACAAGCAACTTGGAGGCATTGACGACCTTGATGAAGCCATTGATCTCACCCGAGATGCGCTTGCGCTTCGCTCACCAGGCCATCCGGGTCGGTCGATATGTTTAAACAATCTTGCACTTCATCTCTCCTCTTGGCACAAGCGGATTGGAAGCAACGATGACCTAGACGATGCCATTGTCCTTGCACACCAAGCATTGGCACTCTGTCCATCTGGACACTCAGAACGAGCGGGATCTTTGGGCAACTTCGCATTTCATGTTATAATCGGCTAAGGAGAACTGATGATCTTAACAATGCCATTGTCTTTGCCGGAGATGCGCTTGCACTCCGCCCGCCTGGCCATCCGGATCGGCCGTTATCGTTAAGCAACCTTACATGTCATCTCTGCACTCGGTATTTCAAAGTTGGTGAAATTGATGACCTCAACAATGCCATTGACTTCGCCCGTAATGCGCTCAATAGTCTTCTACCAGGGCACCGGCATTGGTCGTGGTCATTGAAGAACCTTACATTCTGCCTTCGTATCCGGCTCACACGGCTAGGCAAGGTAGAAGATCAACAGGAGTTGTTCAATCTCTATGCTCAGCTACAGCGTGTCTCGCACATAGTGTCCACATCTGACTTGGATGCTGCTAGGGTATGGATCAAAGCAGCCGAAGATTTTCATCACCCTACAACGCTTCTCGCGTATGAAACTGCCCTTCGATTGCTCGTAGAACATCTAGCTGTGCTACCACAATTACCGCATCATCTTGCTGTCCTCAAGCCCCTCTCCTCGTCTCTCGCGCCAGACGCGTTCTCGGCTTGTCTTCGCAACCAATCTCCCACGAAGGCCGTCGAACTCCTTGAACAAGGTCGGGCTGTGTTCTGGAGCCAATTCAGTCGTCTCTGTTCCTCATTGGACGAAGTTGTCGCATCAAGCCCAGCAGGAAAAGTGTTGGCATATGAGTTCACACGTTTGACCATGCTTATTCGCAGTGCCCTCAGTTCACCCGCCGCGGACCAGCATGACCGAGTCTGCCATCTCAACTTGGAGTTACAACATGTTGTGTCCAATATCTGGGATTGCGTGGTCTCTCCAAATTCCTTCTTCCTCTATCCTTCTCTGATCTTCAACGCGCAGCTGATGACGAACCTGTCATCATACTGAATGCGAGCAAGTATGGGTGTGATGCGCTTGTCGTTTTCGTTGAGGGCCAGTGACCCTCTTCACATCCCACTGCCGATTACAAAGAAAGGCGTGCAGGAATTGTTGTGCGAGCTGTATACCTTGACTAGATTTGCAAAGTCGATGGACGTGACGAGAGAGCTGGGGAACTACTTGCGGAAACTCTGGGACAATGTTGTCTCGCACATCATTGGTTTCCTCCAGACAACGTATCCTCCTCAGTCTCGAATCTGGTGGTGCCCCACTGCCGAGTTCTCTCTTTTGCCGTTGCACGCTGCCAATCCGTATAGGAAGGACCAAAAGGAGTGTTTCCGATCTCTATATCTCGTCATACACCCCCACCTTGACTGCCCTTATTCGTGCAAGACGACTTCATTGCGATCGGTCAAGCGAAAGCTTCTGGCGCCGGCGAGCTCCTCTCTATCGGGAGTGAACTGGCCAACATTGGTCCGCTCGTCGATGCGTCCGCAACGTTCACATCCATAGAAGGAGACGACGCCTCCATTTCCAAAGTCTCCGACGAGCTCTGCAAGAATGACTGGGCGCACTTTGCTTGCCATCGTATCCCGAACCGCAAGGCGCCATTCGAGTCCGCGTTCGCGCTCCGCGATGGCAAGTTTTCAATCCAACTCATCATCCGGAGTGACTTGGGGAATCCTGAATTCGCGTATCTCTCCGCGTGTCACACGACCGTCGGGGATCAGGAGAGTCCGGACGAGCCGATTCACCTCGCGTCGGCGATGCAGTTTGCCGGATTTCGTTCTGTCATTGGGACCCTGCGGGGCGGTGGCCGATGCTGAGACGAACAAGGTCACGTCTGTTTTCTACAAGCATGTGGTGGATGAATTGGGCCGTCTGGATCATACAAGCGCAGCGTTTGCGTCGCGCAAGACGATGAGGTCCGTGAAAATATCGCTTGACCAACGGATTCTTTATGTGCATATTGGCGCTTGAGGGTTCTGTCTTGTTTGTGTATCGTGTCTGCCATCCTATGCTCGCTCTTTGATGAATTCAATCTCTATGATATGTGGGAATAAAGAGAAACCACGTCTGCATGCATGAGCCCGGTCCGGGCCGTAGCAGTTACAATCGATCGTAGGCCCACATTCGTACGCCACAGAAGTTGATCAACGCGCCATTTCGTCCTCATACGTATTCACATCCGTTTCTTTCCATTACCATTAACCTACCCAAAATGACTGTGTACGGATCTCGAATAAAAAGGAGGGCAAGGAATGCGAGATTATAAGAAAATAGAAAATGAAGGTAAGACAAATAACGCGTGATATATCGACATGGCATGTACGACTGGCATTAATTCCTGGCAAGAAGACAAACATTGGGGATCCGTCCGTATGGAAAGCAAGAACTGAGAAACGAGAAGCACAAGGTTGCGATCGGTAAACCAAAAATGAGACAAGTGAGATGGAGGATGAACGAATGGGTCCGTGTTGAAGAGAGGCAAGGATGGGAAGGAAAGTAGTGCGCCAAGGTATCAATGAATATACGGTTAGTGAGGTCATTGATTTGGGAAATGAGTACAACGATGAGAAGATAGTGGCACAGTTGGCGCATAGCTAGTTCGAAGTTGCGTCAGTCTAGCCAACACATACGCAGGTGTCCAGCAAACGATGTGCCAAAGGAACGACGAAGAAAGAAAGGTGGCCTTTGGCGCTGTAGGGAAATCCCAGAGTTCAAGTTTACAGTAATGAAGCGACGGGGTCGCGGCTTATCTTCTGTTGCGAGACTTGGACACACGGGGTTTGGGAGATATAGGGAGACTCGCGCCTCGCCCATGAACGGGCACATAGGCCCCGTCAGCTTCGCTGCAATTGAGGTGCAAGAGCAGGTTATAGACAAACATTTGTTCGAATCTACTCGCCAAACCAATGAGTTCGCCATTATACATCACAAATAGAAAATAGGAAGACGCACTGCGCGTTTGTAAACACGACCTTCATCGAATCTGAACTGCATCTCAGCAGATTCGGAGCCATTACCAGTGCCATATTCGCAGCCGTCATTTTCGTGTTCGCCAACACCTTCTCCTCCAAGAACAACTGCAAAAAACTGGTGACGAAGAGAACTACCCTCCGGTTGATCGTTGGTAATCGGCGAACAATTGCTATACACGAAGTAGGCTCCGAAGCCGAGGTGATACAATCATTGTACAGTTCTTCTGGAATAAGCGGGTCCAGGAGCTCGCGGAGCCATAGCTTAAGGAGCGATGCGAGGACATGTGGATCATCGACGTTCTCCAGCGTATAGTATCCCCTGTCGATTCTGATCTTGAGCTCAGAAACAAGATCGCTATCGCCTGGAACTCGGAAGATTCCTTCACATTTTGTACCACCCAGTGCAAGAATCCCATCTGCAAGGAACGGGAGGATGATTGGAATCTTCTCATTGGGATAGTTGCGTTCTTGTAGACGCATAACTGCATCCAAAGATTCCCCGAATGTCGAAGGGTTAAACGCTGCATCAGACGCAGTCTCGATCTCGGCCACAGAAGGAGGCTTTCCTCTCGGACCTTTCTTCGATATGGCAGATAATCGACGTAAACAGTGCTTCGCGATGACGTCCACGCGACCCTCGGATTGGGATATCCGTTGTATAATGAAGGAGCGTAGGTAAGCCTCGAAGTTTTTCGATGGAGGAAACGCGATCAGCAGCACACAAAGCATCTGCCATCCTTTGAAAACGCTCTCTGGGTTGGGATTACCACTCAGCTGCTTCATTAACTGGCAGTATATCTCGTCTCGCAGTTCTCCATGCGCGAGGCCTTCTCCCAATAACCATCGCTCTTCCTCGAGGAGACCCATCGAGCTAGTAGGGAGCGAACTCGTTGACCCATTGTGAACAGGTATGCCAGCCGGCTTTTCTCGCTCACGGTCGCCCATGATGTGTTGAACCACTTTGAAAATTTTGACTGCGTCCGCCTTTAAAGAACGATTCAAGGCAAGGAGAGGGGAGGAGAGGGGAGCCTTTTGCCAGGTCATCATTTGGGCCACTGGGACTTTACGGCGGAATATAAATCCCGTACGATGCGTCGAAAAATATTGTCTGGCATAATCTGATTCCACGAATTGTTGAATATCGGAGGCGAGGTCATGAGGAAGAACAGGATATGTCCTAGGATACAATTATCAGCCAAATTGCTCTTAGCGAAATCGGTATACGGACCCTGAAGCAAGCGTTGCTGTGGCATGGTGGATGGAGGATGGAGGACTCCCCGAAGCTACGACAGGAATAGGTTTGCCACTCGACCGGTTCTTGAGTGGACTCATGTCTAATGAAGCCTCTACTCGACCCAGTTAGGTATACTATGCTTGTCAAACAATCGAACCCACCTTCGTTAGGGATGGGTCTACCGATAGTCTTGCCATTTACGGTTGGTGGTGTTGATGTGCTACGTGTCATCCAGAAGCCACCATGCGCATGTAAGCTCTTTGTCGGAGACTGTGTGACGTCACGTTTCTCCTTATGCTTTGAACTTGAACTACTCGTGCTTGGTCGTGATTTACTCTCTGGGACACCTGGACGAAGAACCACAGGATGACCATGCTCCGATGTTGCTCTCCTCTCCGACAATGACAACATCTCCACAGCGGCATTCAAGCTTTGCGGTGCTGGTGACTTGTACGGCACGTATGAAGAAGACTTGGATCTCGATCGTGATAACGACGCGTCCTCGATATCTGTCATTGCACCGTTGTTACCACCATCGTGCCGCTGTTTCTCTCCCTTGGGACTTGACTTTCCATTTGGAGAACCGAGCTGTATCGACTTACGAGAAGCGGGGGTAGAATGCTCTGAAGCATACGGGGAAGCTGGAATGGGAGGAAGGTTGGAATTCAATCCGTTTGGCCAACCGCGAAGTGTCCCGTTTGGCTGTCCATGTTGGTCGTTTGTGAAGGAGCGTCTGACAGGTGGAGATTGTTGTTGCCTCTTGGCTAGACTTGCACTCGTCGTCAATGCGATACGGCCCGGTGGGCTCCGCGTTGAATGCGAAGTTCCTGGTTGCGGATCTGCGTCGTCCAATCGAGGTGAGACATGGCGGACGTCCTTGTCAGCTCCGCCGGTTTGTGCTCGGGCCCTGCGATTTACTTGGCGGTCGGGAAGCACGGTCTGGTTATTGGGGGAGTTCTTTTTACGCATGCCGGTCTGAGAGAGACGGCGACCGAGTGCTGTTTGCTGACATACATTCGAATGAGCATATGTTAGGGAGCGGGTAAAGGGCTTGGGTTACTTGAATGACAGTCAGGGGAATGACGAACCCATCTGGGCGTTCCCAGACAGTTTCCCCTGTTTTAGTTTGATAATAATATGGGATTCCCCCGCGAGACTCGTCGCTGAGCTCCCACCACTCGCCATTGTCACTGGGAGGGAGGCTGAAGACAATAGAAATAAGAGAGACAATTTGAAATTTGCAAAGAAACGACTCTCACACAAAGGTCCCTACGGGAGGGTCCCAGCTAACCTGACCTGTCGCTGGACATGCGAAGAACGTCGTGCTGGTCTTGAAGGAATGTCTTGGTCATCCAAGGGCGAAGAACGAGGCAGGACGCACCTGCGGATCGACCAAAGTGACCCAAAAGTTAGCGCCCCAAGTCGAGCTGTCCGGGTCAAACGGTGTTGCAAATGAACCTGATGGACGTGGACTCCGGAGTGGTTCGCCATTCACGTTTACTTGCGGTACTACTACCGCAGACTGCGTGGAAGCGCCGTTGGTTTTTGCATCGGATGGCTTGGTCGACGACCTGGGAGGCGGCGTCGTGGGCATAGCGGCGAGGATGGCAGAGGACGTGGTCTGATCGTGTTCACCGTTGGCCATTTGGCGTAGTTCAAGATGATTTGGTTTGTGTCTGTGCGCGGCAGTTGAACCTGTGCAGGTGAGGAAGAGACTTGACGGTTTCCAGGTAAAATACAAGCAACGACGTCGTCAAACGATGACGATGGTGTACCGAGCAGGCTCTTACTTAGCACCGTTGAAAATTTGCAGGCGTGATTCAAGGTGAGATTGACCTCCGTAATCTCATTTAGTAACGGTAAGTCATCCTCGCTTACTCGGTTAACCCCCTGCCAGGCTCAGCCTAGAATGGTGGTATAAGTAGGCAGGCAGTATCTGAGACTGTCCACTAATCTTGCCGTACGTCCGGGAGTCGGGACTCTTGCCACCATCAAACTTAATTGACCCGTCATAAAATGAAAAGGTGCGCGGTTGCCGTGTGCGCATTGACATGACAGCCTGTGTAGCCTGTGTAACTTGAGTTCCTAACTATCATCTTGGCTGCTGCGTCTTCTCAGGCCATCAAGTGAGTTCTCGTATATCCTTGGTAGATCCCCTCCATCTCTCCTGCCCACCAGTATACTTTTCGAAGCATCGGCGGCACGGTCGTCACCAACTGGTCGACTTCTCCGGGACGCGAGTGGCTCAGCTCTGTTTCAGAAGTGGCTGGTGATGATCCGTGCGCAGCTAAAATGAGCCTCAGAATGCATTGACCGCATAATCCACATTGCGTTTACCCAAGATCATTGTCGCGATCATTCCCTTCGAGAGTCCCTTGAGTCACATACAGGTCAATATCTAAGATGGAAGACTCCTGCATATGACACTTTGAGCGCACTTGCGTCTCCCACATCTGCCCCTTCTCCTTGTCAACGACAAAATCCTCTTGGAAAACGCTACAAAAGCATTGAGCACGTTCTAGGCTATCCTCGGGTGCGGCAGATGCATAGGTCATAATCATCCTTTGGCGGACCTTCAATAATAACGGTATCTAAAAATTGAAAATCCCCGCAATCCGTTTCACCGTCTGCGGGCTGACAGTCTGCGAACACCAATGGTTCTACCCTTCTTCGAAGCGGCATCCCGGTTCTTTTCCGCAAACGAAACGCCTTCTCGTGGAAGAAGGATACTCAATATCCAGTCGGCTTCGTTATGATGTCGCCCAAGGCGGCATTAAGCGTCCCTGCCTCCTTGGCGCGTTGGCGTGTCACCTCTAAACGTCCACCCAGGTTGGTGTACATTGTGCAGCCGGCTGTGGTGAGTCTCTTGGCTACTGCGGAACCCATTTCTCCGGTGGTGATGAGGACGTGTTCCATGTCTCAAGGATGTTGGGTAGCGAGGCTTCGGTCTATACCGATTTAAGCTGAGCATGAAGATGTACATTCGATCTGGTTACTAATTGATACATTGCGCTTTGGGAGCCGGAATCTAGATCAGTGGGTAACCTCACTTAGTAACTCGAATAACGCTAGATTAAGATACGGTAACCATCTTGTATACAAAGACTGGATTGTTTTGCTGTACCTTTTGTTGGAGTATCCCGATCATTGGCCTCGGGTATCCAATGCAAAGTTGTACGAGATGCTCGTGAACTTGGTGCTAACTTTTTGGATGGGTCCCGTGGACCTCAAGTCACAACGATTCCGTCGATTCGTCGTCTCAGCTGAGGCTCTACGTCATACTCTGCGAGTGATCGGTTTCGGCCGGATCCGAGCCTTCTGACTTCAAAGGTACCTA
>JBBPNZ010000467.1:0-19260 GCA_038091195.1 Phylloporus rhodoxanthus | reverse complement strand
AGATAAAATGTAATGCATGACAATGGGAACATTGAATGTTCATGAGGCCAAGAGAATGAATTTGGACAGGCTCTATGTATGGTCTTCCACCAGGTGGAACATGTAGAGCAGGTGGTGGTGATGGTGCTGGTGCTGGTGCTGGTGGTGGTGCTGGTGGTGGTGATGGTGGTGGTGGTGGTGGTGGTGGTGGTGGTGGTGGTGGTGGTGGAGATGGTGAAGGTGAGGTAGGTCTTACAGATGGGGATCTTGGAGCAGATCTAGGTAATAAAAAAATAGAAGGTGGAGGTGAGGGTGATGGAGTAGATGGAGGAGAATCAGGATTTGGATTATTCTGTTGTTGTCTCTGTTGGTCTTGTTGGTACTGTTCAGCAGAATGTTGACTATATTCACTCAAAGCCTGAGAAAGTAATGCTTGAGAGAGCTGTTGTACTTGTTGCATTTCATTTTGCTCTTGATTCTGTTGCTTCTGTAGTAATGTCTGTTGATACTGTTGCAAATGTCTTCCATGCTCCATCTGTTGTTGCAATCTAGCTTGGTGCTGCTCCAATTGCCATTGGATTACCATCTCTCTTTGAAGCTGAGCTTGTCTTTGCTGCTCTAATTCAGCCTGAATTTCCATTTCTCTCTGAATCATAGCTTGTCTCTGATGCTCCAACTGTCTCTGATGCTCCAACTGTCTCTGATGCTCCAGTTGTCTCTGATGCTCCAGTTGTCTCTGATGCTCCAGTTGTCTCTGATATTGTAACTGTTGCTGAAGCAAAGCCTGCTGTTGTACCCCCAATTCTCTCTAATGTTGATCCTGGTATTGAATAGGAGGTAGAGACATAGGACCAGAATGAGGATTTCTGACATTGGAGGTAGAGGCATGATTGGAACGTCTGAAACGACGTCTTTCATGAGTAGCATTGAAGTTTTCCATCAGCCTTGCAGTATAGTCAACACTCTGAGGTAATGGTAGAGGCTGTGGAGGAAAAGGAGGTGGAGGCTGATACTGAAATGGGTCAGGAGATGGAGGCTGTGGATGAAAAGGAGGTGGAGGCTGAAGAGGATGATACTGTCTTGTAAGAGAAGGAACAGCAGGTGGTGGCGAAGGTGAACGCATACGACGTGTACGCTGAGTCATCAGATGTGCGATCTGATGACGTGGTATGCCTGGATATTCAAGTACAGGCACAGGAGAGTGATTCTATACAATTATATCAGATCTGTTTCCATGAAATTTATACTATAACAACATACTCTGAAAGCATTAGACATCTGTGGAGGCATTGGAACAGTAGGGGAGGGATGACGACAGGAAGGAGGAGAGCCAAGAACACGTAGATCATGTTCAGCCTGACGGCTAGCATTCCATGCTCGTTGGGGAGAAGTGGGAGGAGAAGTCCTAACATATTACATTCAGATTGAGATTGAGTATATATGTGGAAACGACTCACATTCTGAAAATAAACTGTTGCTGGGAAATACAATCAAGAATGCACAAATAATCCTAAAGCCCAACTCCTGCCAGTGACATCCAAACTTCAAAATAGAAGCAGGCAATGGAGCACAAAGAATGACAGGGCAAAGAGCAGAACGCTCGAGACAAATTGAATGGCAACTGCAAGAAGAAAGGACAGATGAAACACCTGTCTTCCAACTTGGCTATGAAATAGCCCCGCCAAACGCGTCTCTACCCTGTAGTGCTATCAGAGGTTCCAAGAACGACCAGCAGACACCCAGAGTTGAACTGAGAAGCCAGGGAATAGGAACTTGATGAGCACTTCAGTGTGAACCAACTCTCACAGCCAGCTAAGAGTGTGCAGAAGAGATTAAATGCACGATACCTGACTGTCTTTTCCCAAATCCAACTCTCCAGAATATTCCTTGGCTCCTGTGAAAGAAAAAAAAAAGGATGACTGGTCTGTTGCATTCAATAAATCTGATTGTCAGACCCAGACTATGAAGAAACACATACCAAAAGGCAGAGACCAGCCTGTTGAATTGAACATGATGGTCATACTAAAAATATAGATGAAAGAATGCATACCAAAGGGTAGAACAGGCTTAAAGTGTGATTTTTCAGTGAATTTCATAATAGTGCAGTGGTTGTAGGCAGACTTTACCTGTTTGGTGAATTGTTTATTGTTTAGTGAATTTTCTGTGAATTTTTGGTGAATTCTGAAGGAGAGGATGGGTAGGTACAACGAAGGGAGGCAGAGAGATGAAGGGATGGGGGCGCGAGAAGGGCCAAAGTCGATTTGAAACTCAACCGTTCGTGGTGGCTGTGCATATGTGGGCGCGAGCGTCGGGCGCATTGATTTTTCAAACTCACCGGTCAGGGCACGCACGTGGCCAAGGAGAGGAGGCGACGGGTAGGAAAAGCAGGCGAGGGAGGCGAGGGAGGCGAGATACGCGTCGGCCCAATTTCAGACTCAACCGTCCTGCGTTAACTTGGGGCGTCGGCGGCGTCGGCCCGACTTTTCAAACTCAACCGTCGTCCGTTAATTCTTAGATATTCTTCCATAACTTTCACTTTACACAGCATAACCTGTGTTCTCCTTTTGATCCTCACATTCCGCAGTTTGCCGTCGTACCTTCATCTATGATATCTTTCCGTCGACACTTCCCTTTCACTTTCCACTTCTGGGAACTGTCTCCTTCCTCTTTTACCTACCCTTGGTCTGTGCTCGCACTTTACAGAGTATAAGTACTTGTCTGGATTCTCCTATATTCCTCAGTCTTGATCTGCGCAATACTAGCATATATTCAAGTCCCATCCTTGCGACCCTTAGTTGAACTCTTAGTCCTTGTCTCGATCAAGGAAACCTGTTACAATTTTCCTTCTCTTCTATTGTCTCGTTCTTTTTCTCTTCTCCTCACACTTTGACAATTGGCGAGGTGACTGCCATTATTCCCATTCCGCCTTTCTTCTAATCACCGGACCCATCTCATTTACTTTGATCCGTTTACCCAGTGTAACTCTTTCCTCTTTTGACCTTGACACTGTTTCCTCTCACGACGGGTAACTATGCCTGTATTCCTTGATGTTCTTCTAAGTTCTTTTCCTTTCTCGTTCTATTTTCCTTTCTCGATTTCTTGGTCCGTGTGCAGGGTAGACATGTATAAATACCTTGTCGATTCTCTTGTACAGTAGTCTTGATCTGCGCAATACTAGTGTACTTTCAAGTCCATCCTCGCGACTCTTCAGTCAAACTCTTAGTTCTCGTCTCGCTCAAGGAAACCCCTTGACTGATCCTCGTCCTAGTCTCATTCCAGGAAATCCCTCGAATGATCCTTGTCTGAGTCTCGTATCAGGAAACCCCTGAACGACCCTTGTCCCTCATCGTCCTCGTCTCGCTCTAGGAAACCCCTAAGCGACCCTCGTCCTCCTTCGTTCCTTTGGAGTTGGTCTCTTCGTGAGTATCACTCGAGTGAACCGACTTAGGAGTGGAACCTATAGTGTACGCTACGTGTAACAAAACCCCTTGATCGATCCTCGTCCTTGTTTCACTCCAGGAAACCCCCTGAGTGACCCTCGTCCCTCATCATCCTCGTCTCGCTTCAGGAAACCCCTAAGCGATCTCTCGTCCTCCTTCATTCCTCTAGAGTTGGTCTCTTCGTGAGTATCACTCAAGGCAACCAGTTTAGGAGTGGAACCCATTGTGTACGCTATGCGTAACAACTTTTGCATTGAGAAAGGTTTGCTGACCAACATCCATCGACGCTTTGTTGAAGTACACTTCCTAAATGAAGCAGAAACACACTGCATCCCCGCATCTCTTTCAACTTCACCCTCCCCATCCTCCAACTGGACAGTCACACGAAATCAATTCCCCCTTTGCCTTGCATATGAAACAACCTTCAATGGTTGCCAAGGGCTGACTCTCAATCGCTCTGTGCTTGATTTCCGAGTAGACCCATTTGCGCACGGACAGCTGGACATCATGCTGTTGTGAGTCACCCGCAGAGAAGACACACTAGCTGTATTCTCCGAATCACGAGGAAAAAACTGTAGCTAACATAGCGTACCCTAAACTGTATTATAACATGACTCATCTGTGCCCATCGCATGTCTGAAGGGCATGGCACGCTTGTATTCAATAAGTGAGTCTACAACACAGCAGAGCAGAAATGGAACATGTGTGACGTGTGACATATGTGACTAGATGGATAGATCTACAAAACATCATATCTTGCAGTGTTGAAGTGGGAGCTATGCCATTGCACTAATACTGAGTACACCAATGGTTTACATTCACCTCCTAGGCTAGAGGTTGGATGTTTTGGAATGGAATCCGAACAGCAAAGGGACAAAGGAAATAAACCAAGTGGGAACTGCTCACTTGATGATGAACGTGAATGGTAGTCAAGGTCTTGCTAGTAGAAGCTTTCTAGCAGTAGAATGAAAGGTGGGTAGAATTTGTTAGAGGGGAATGCTGTAGAGAGTCCCCTCTTATATACTGTCTAGCTATTGTTTGCACGTATGTACAGTAATCTAAATAGAGAGAACAATAGCAGACTATTAGCCAATGGCATAAAAGGAGCTTATCTATTGTATTACAAACAATAAAGCTTATCGTCCAATGGCAAAACATGAGCAGTGTCAATCAGTCAGCATGACAAAAGAATATGACAAATAGCTGATGGACCAATGTCATATGTGATGACTAAAGATTAAAGATATCATCACATGACATTTTCAATACTCCTCCTCACTGTTCATGTTGGGAACAGTGTAAGTGTAAATGTTATGATTTTTCCTCCCTATTCTCTTTTGCTTCCTGTTAGGGGGATTATTAGTCATGTTCTTTGCCCTTTTCTGGTACTTCATATGCTGACTCATCTGTCTTATGTTCAAGTCCGATCCAACTTGGATACTTCCTCGACTTTCACCTTGCACAGCATAACCTATGTCTTCCCTTTGATCTTCACATTCCGCAGTTCACTACTTTTGTTCACCCACAATATCTTAGTGTTGACACTTCCCCTTCACTTTCTCTTTCAGGGAATTGTCTCCTTCCTTTTTTACCTTTCCCTTGGTCTGTGCTTGTACTTTACCTAGTATAAGTACTAGCTCGACTCCCTTGTACCCCTTAGTCTTGATCTGCGCAATACTAGCGTATCTTCAAGTCCCATTCTCACAACTCTAGTCAAACCATTAGTCCTAGTTTCATTCCAGGAAACCCCTGAACGATCCTTGTTCCTCGTCGTCCTAGTCCTATTCCAGGAAGCCCCTGAACGATTCTTTGTTCTTCTTTGTCCTTCTTACCTCTTGAGTTGGTCTCTTTGTGAGTATCACTTGAGGCAATAGGTTTAGGAGTGGAACCCATTGTGTACGCTACATGTAACAAAAGATCAAGACTAACCTTGGTCCCACCTTCTATGGTGTAGGACCCATCTGTTACCACCATGAGTCAATCATCTAGATTTGGACTCCACCGCAGCACTCACGACACAGACAGTGACATTGAAATCGACGTCCCTGAGGAACAACCATCCCATAGTAGCCACTGACACCACAAACCACAGACCAACTACCCTAGTATCACTCATAGAGTTGCTCTCATCACTCGTCCCCCAATGCCACCACCCTCGACCCCACAGCCTATCATTGCCGCCCCACCACAGCCTGCTACTGTCATGTCCTCCCACACATCTGAACTCAAAGCAGCTCTCCCCACTAACTTCTCTGGAGAACCTACTGACACCTCCAGATGGATTAAGGCCATGAAAGCCTACTTTGCCCTCAATGACACACTGTACCGAACCAACAATGACAAGATCATGACCACCCTTAACAAGATGGCTGACACCACCATCACCACAGGAAAGACCTTTAAAGAATTCACCGACAACTTCGAATCCACATTCTACCCCTTCGACATCAAAGCCACCGCCTGTCTCGAGTTATCTAAACTCATCCAGAAAACATCTTGCCTCTCGAATGGAACCATCGACGATGGCTTCCAACAGTACATCACTGATTTCCAGAATCTCTCATGCAAGGCTGGCATCACCGACGATGTCACCCTCATTGACCAGTTTTCCCTTGGTCTCGACCAATGAATCACTACCATGATCCTCTCCATGGCCACCATCCCCACCACCATCGCCAAATGGATCGACCAAGCCAAGGTCTTCCATGCGCAGAAGATGCACATCCTCGCTCTTTGCAGAGGACAAACGCTGCCAACTTTTACCCCACAACCCACCAGAGACCCCAATGCTATAGATGTCGACACTATTTCCGTCGCTAAGTTAACCCCCACCGAACGCGCCAAGTATTTTAGAGAAAACCTATGTTTCTGTTGTCGCCTGCCTGGCCACAATGCGCAAAACTGCCACAAATTCCCCACAACCCCCACAACCCCCAGACGCCCCCAGAACATTTGCTCTACTGAAATCTCTCTGCCCACTGCCCTAAACCCTCAACTCTCATCATCCATTGTTGCCATCGCCAACACCAATCCCCTCAATGAATATGTCAACTCCCTAAAGACATCTGGGAAGGGAGAGAAGGAGATTCTCTCCATCCTTAAGATGTGCTATGAAGAACCAATGGAAGAAGTCCAGTCTGTTCCTCCTGAACGTATCCAAGCTGCCAAGGATTTTTAAAAAGGGAAGCTGCCTTGACGTCTCCTTCCCTTTATGCCGATCATGTACTTGTAGCACGAAACAACAATAGAACTATGTGTCTCTCCATTCAGCTACATGGAAAGACAAAAACTGTCAATACCGATGCCCTCATCAACTCTGGAGCAACAGGAAACTTTCTTGACCCCTGACTTCTTCCTTTGGGCGATTTCAAATTATCTCGCCTCATACAACCACTCATCGCCTACAATGTAGATGGAACCACGAATACCAAGGGATCCATCTTATGGAAAGCAACAATCAAGATCTCTGCCTCCAATCTCTCCAACACTGTCTCCTTCCTAATACTTTGCTTTTGCCACCCCCATGTTATACTCGGCCTACCCTGGCTCCAGAAATGGAACCCAACCATCGACTAGAAGAATTTCACTCTCAACTTTGACTCTCTTCCTCAACTAATGAACACTCTCGCCTACGGTACTCTACCCTTCCCTGACCCGGATCGGGACATCGCAACCACCTTCACTTCTCGATATCCTCTTGGGGTTGAGAGGCCTCTTCGTGAGTGCCCTTCCTCAACTGGATCTTTCAAAGAAAGCATCGCCAAGATCACTATCTCTACGGAAATTGCTCAGATTGAGAAACCCAAGGAGATCCCTATCCCTGAATTTTGCTCCGACTTTGCTGACGTCTTTGCCAAATCTACCCATGATCAACTCCCTCCACATTGTCCGTTCGATCACACCATTGACCTCAAAGATACCTTCGTCCCAAAAATTGCCAAGGTTTATCCACTCAACCCTGCTGAGAAGGAAACTTGCTGAGCATTTATCAAGGAACACTTGAAAACCGGTCGCATCGTCCCTTCTAAATCCCCACAAGCCGCACCTTTCTTCTTTGTCCCAAAGAAAGATGGATCTCTTCGCCCCTGCCAAAATTATTGTTACCTCAATAGTCACACTATCCGGAATGCCTACCCTCTACCTCTCATCACGGAACTCATCGATGATATGAAGGACGCGAACTTCTTCACCAAGTTCGACATCCGATGGGGATACAATAACATTTGTATCCTAGAAGAAGATCAATGGAAAGCCACCTTTATCACCCCTCTCAGCCTCTTCAAACCTACCATCATGTTCTTCAGTTTCTGCAATGCGCCCGCCACATTCCAAGCCTTCATGAATCACATCTTCGCCGACATGATTCTAGAACACTGGCTGAAGATTTATATGGACGACCTCGGCATTCACACTCACGGAACCATCAAACTTCACCATGAACGGACTCGTTGGGTCCTCTCTCATCTTCGGGAACACAGCCTCTCCTTAAAGATCTCAAAGTGTTCCTTCAACACTCCTACCATGGAATACCTTGGCATGATCATCAGTCAAGGACTCGTTCGTATGGACCCCAAGAAACTCTCCACCATTGCCGAATGGAAACCGCCCACGACAGTCAAGGGAATTTGTTCCTTCCTTGGCTTTGCAAACTTCTATCGCAGATTCATTACCAATTACTCCAATGTCGTCGCCCCTCTCACTTTCCTTACCAGGAAGAACGAACCATGGACCTGGTCCCCCCTACAACAAAAGGCATTCGACCTCCTCAAGCAGATCTTCTGCTCTGCTCCTGTCCTCGCCATCCCTGACATCTCTAAACCATTTTCTGTCATGACCGACACCTCCCTTCTTGCCTCCGGTGCTGTCTTAATGTAGCATGACCAGAATGAAGATCTCTGCCCAGTCGCCTACTTCTCTAAGACATTCTCCCCTGCTGAATGAAACTATGACATCTATGATCAAGAACTTCTCACTGTCATACTTGCTCTCAATGAGTGGAAGCAATACCTATGTGGCACCACTCTTCCCGTCACTATCATCACCAACCACAAGAATCTCTCTTTTATCAAGGACCCTCGCAAACTTTCACGCCGACAAGCCTGCTGGTCGCTCTTTTTACAAAATTTTGACCTCGTCTGGCAGGTCACCCCTGGTGCTTGCATGGGCCCTGCCGATGCCCTCTCTCATTGCGATTCTATTGACACCTCCTTGGACAACACTGATGCTTCCATCATCCCTGACCTGGTCGTCATCAACGCCCTCGACACCACCCTGGCTCGTCATATCCAATCCTCTACTTCGTCCGACCCCTTTGTTATCAAAGCCCTTGCCACCCTAGATGATGGGTCTCCCTTATTCACTCGTGCCTCCCTAGCCGACTGGCACTTTGACAACGGCCACCTCTATTTCAAACATCACATGTATGTCCCCCCTCCTGCTTGGTCAGTGCTTCTGCATTCCATCCACTCTTCCCCTCTCTTGGGACATATGGGCGTTTATCGCACGAAAACCATCCTTGAACGTGACTTCTGGTGGCCAGGCCTCTCCACCTTCATCAAACATTTTGTAGACAGCTGTGCTGTCTGTCAACAGAACAAGATTAACACCCATCCCACAGTGCCCCCTCTCTCTCCCATCGTCTCCACTAGTACCCTGCTGTTCAAGCAACTGTCGTGCGACCTGATCACAGATCTTCCCCTTTCCAACGGTTTTGACTCTATTTTGGTCGTGGTCGACCACGGCCTTACAAAGGGGGTAATCCTTATCCCTTGCTCAAAATCCATTGATGCAGCTGGAATCGCCTCTCTTTTCTTTGAAAATGTGTTTAAACGCTTTGGCCTCCATGACTCCCTCATCTCCGACAGAGGACCACAGTTCGCTTCCACCTTCGCCAGAGAACTCGCTCGCATCCTAAAGTACGATGTCTGCCTTTCCACCACCTACCACCCCCAATCTGATGGACAAACTGAGTGAACCAACCAAGAACTAGAAACCTATCTCCGCATCTTTTGCGCCAACAATCCTTACTCTTGGGCACAATCACTATCTGCTGCGGAATTCCATCACAACTCAGTCCCACACAGCTCCACGAAATGTTCCCCCTTTTTATTACTCTATGGCTATGAACCATGTTCCTACCCCTTACTCAGCAAAACCTTCCTCCCTGCCCTCAAACAGCGACTCACCAACCTCGACAAAGCTCAAAAAGAAGCCCTCACTGCCCATGAATCTGCACGAAAGATCATGTCCACACGAACTACTCGCCGATTCACACCCTGGAAGGTTGGAGACAAGGTATGGCTCGAAGTGACTCATCTCCACCTTTGATATCCATCAAAGAAACTTGCGCCCAAATGTCACAGCCCCTTTAAAATCACTCAGGTACTATCTCCACTCATGTACAAACTTCGCCTCCCTCCTACCTGGAAAATACACAATGTCTTCCATGCCTCCCTCTTATCCCCATTCCACAGTACTGAATCATATGGACCATCCTTCCCTACACCGCCCTCTGACATCATCGATGACGAAGAAGAATACAAAGTGGAGGCTATCCTTTCCCACAAAGGCCCCATCAACCGACGAAGGTACCTAACCACATGGAAGGGATACTCCGCCGCTGAGAACACATGGGAACCTGAGTCTAATCTCTGCCACTGCGCCTCCATCCTCTCACAATATAAATGTCTCCACTATCTTTGAGATGACCCCATCCTCACCGACTTCGATCATCACTCACTTTTATCATCCCTCTTCATCATGTCTATCCCTTCTCTTCCCCAAACCGCTGTTCGCCACCATCCTGAATACTTCGACAATGATTACCAGGTGATCATCTCTTTCCTCCAGGACCCCACCCTTTCTATGATCCTATCCTGCCTTATCGACTCAGACTCCCTTGTTGCAGCTCTCCATATCGCTTTCCTCTAGAACTCTACTCTCTTCCTCCACCTTCTGGTCATGGAACAAGCCATCAGAGAACAGGCTTCTCTCCCCCATGTCCCTATGATCCTTCGACACACCCTGACCACCCAGCGAGCTGCTCTCCTACGTGCATTCAAAGAAGCTAACATTGATGACGTCCTGATCTGTACAGAACATCATTTCTACACCCATCCACCCTCTCCCCCCCCGTTGCCCACTTGTCCCCATGTCACAGTTCCTGCTCCGGCCCAAACTGCACTAAATCCCATCATTCCCCTCCAAGTTCCATGCCACATTCCTATCTCTGCTGAACGTTCCACTATCACCGTCCCTCCTCCCATCCACATCTCACCTATGTCTACCACCCTTACCGAATCCTCCTCTAACGAAACAGTAACCTACTATTTGCCCACCCCCGCCCCCACTTTCACTCATGTCACCACCAACTGGTAAGGAGAACCCGTTCGCAGGAACTCTATCCCCTCTATGTTTCACTCCCCTACCCTAGACAGCGAAGACGCTCTCGTCGAATCCCTTGTCCATGGCCCTCTCCAAACTCCCCCACCCAAGCGACGGTTGTCCCCCAACACTCTACATGGTATGTCCTCAGGTATGATACAACGTGAGCTAACCTCCTGTCCCAATCGTGCTGAACACTCCTGCACCACTTCCCCCTCCGAGAACCCTGCCTGTGCCAATTATTGGTACCCTGTCAATGAAGAACTCGCCGCGAAGATATGCACCCAGTTGGACATTACGGAGGTTTTCGATGAATCCTTCATCATGGCAGACCCCAGAGATGGCGAACTAGCAGGCAACACTCTTCATAGTGGGTGGTCGGACAGTGACTGACAATCAAAGCAGAGGAGTAAGTGAAGACCTGAAGGTCTTCGGCTTGAACAGGGGGTAATGTTACAATTTTTCCTTCCTATTCTCTTTCGCTTCCTGTTAGGGGGATTATTAGTCATGTTCTTCACCCTTTTCTGGTACTTTATACGCTGACTCATCTGTCTTATGTTCAAGTCCGATCCAACTCAGATACTTCCTCGACTTTCACCTTGCACAGCATAACCTATGTCTTCCCTTTGATCTTCACATTCCGCAGTTCACTGCTTTTGTTCACCCACAATATCTTAGTGTTGACACTTCCCCTTCACTTTCTCTTTCAGAGAATTGTCTCCTTCCTTTTTTACCTTTCCCTTGGTCTGTGCTTGTACTTTACCTAGTATAAGTACTAGCTTGACTCCCTTGTACCCCTTAGTCTTGATCTGCGCAATACTAGCATATTTTCAAGTCCCATTCTCGCAACTCTAGTCAAACCCTTAGTCCTAGTTTCATTCCAGGAAACTCCTGAATGATCCTTGTCCCTCGTCGTTCTAGTCCTATTCCAGGAAGCCCCTGAACAATCCTTGTCCCTCGTTGTCCTAGTCCCATTCCAGGAAGCCCCTGAACAATTCTTTGTCCTTCTTTGTCCTTCTTACCTCTTGAGTTGGTCTCTTTGTGAGTATCACTTGAGGCAATAGGTTTAGGAGTGGAACCCATTGTGTACGCTATGCATAACAGTAAGGGCATTTCGTTCTTCCAGGAATTTTATTTTTCCTAAGTTCTTAGTGAAGATGTCTATGAATTGTAAATTGGTGGGAACATAGAAAAGTTCAACTTCACCGTTTTCAACAGCTTCGGGGATATAATGTTGTGGAATACGAACGTGTTTGGTCCGTCCTTCTTGTGCTGGATTTGATGCAAGAAATATTGCACCTTGATTATCTACACATAAAGGTATGCGTGTCATAGGAAGTTTAATCTCTCCAAAGAGGTTACAAATCCATTGGATTTGTTTTGCACATTCAGTCATACCACAATATTCGGCTTCAGTGGATGAAAGCCTTACTCTTCGTTGTCTCCAGGATAACCAGGATACAATTCCATTTGCTAGGAATATAGCATAACCAGTAGTTGAGCGAGATGTTTCAACATCTCCAGCCCAATCTGTATCAGAATAGGCAATTAATCTGGAAAGATTTCCGGTAGCACTATATGTGATACTTAGATTTTGTGAATGAAATAGATAATGAACTATCTGCATTGCATTGCGGTAATGTTCTTCCAATGGATTGGAAGAAAATTGAGACATTTTGATGACTGCATAAGCTATATCTGGTCTGGTTCCAAGCATTATATAAAGCAAGGATCCAATAACGGATTGATAATCACTATGAAGTTTAGCATTAACATCTCCAACTTTAGGATGTGGGGAATATCCTGTAGGTAAAGGAATGTTTGTTTCCTTACAGTTCTCTTGGTCAAATCGCTTAACAACCTTGTTAGTGTATTTTGATTGATCAAGGATTAAAGATCGTTTCTTTCAATCTCTCGTGATTCGCATACCAAGATATTCTTTTGCTTCTCCTAAATCACAGGATTCCCATTTCTTCATGAACTTCTTTTTATGATCAAGGACTTGAGTTCTATTACTGCCCATGAATAAAGCATCGTCAACATAAATGATGAGAAGAATAATGTCCTTGCCAATAAACTTTACATATACTCCTGAATCAGAAATACATCTCTTGAAACCAAGGTCGACAAGTGACTTGTGCAACTGCTTATTCCATTGCAGTGCAGCCTGTTTTAAGCCATAAATGGCTTTTCGTAACCGACAGACCATGTGTTCCTGGCCCTTTATTACGAAACCTTCTGGTTGAACCATATATAGTTCTTTGTCTAGCTCACCAAATAAAAAGGCGGTTTTAACATCTAGTGGTTCAATCTCCCAGTCATGGAGAGCAGCTAGAACTAGCATTAGACGAACGGTTTCAAACCATGCAATGGGTGAAAAGGTTTCTTCGTAATCTATTCCAAATATCTGTGTAAAGCCTTTTGCAACAAACCTGGCTTTTACACGATTTCCAGAACGAATGGCAAATACCCATCTCCCTTTGATGGGTACACGTCCATCTGGTAAATCGACAAGATCCCATACCTTTCTATCCAATAAAGATTTGATTTCATCCTCCATAGCTTTGTTCCATTCTTTTTGATCATCTCGAGAGAGTTTTGTAACATCTCGGTATTGTTTTGGTACAATACGATCAACGGAATCAATAGCTTGTGATAAATGTGAATGATACTATGCATTACTATTCATGTCATCCATATCTCTTTCATTTGTTGGAGTTGGCTGTCTCTGATTAGTGGAGGTATCCATTAAATCAGGTCTTTCTTCTTCCTGTATAGTGTTTCGTCCATGAATAATATCTCATTCTATTTGAGCAGGAGGTCGTCGACCATAAACATTATTGGGAATATATCTGGGTTGAGGAACCCGATTAGATCTGCATTGTTCGGCAGGTTCCCGAAAAGTGGTTCTCTCATCTCGTAATGGATGATAGTGATGAGGTTGTGCTCTGAATTCCACTAATGGTTCTCTGGTATCCTGTCTTGGTGGCAACCAATTCTTTTTGGTTTAATCAGAAACTAACCATTCGTCATCATCATTGATTGACGTAAGTGGAGAATCTGAGATTAGCTTTTGTTTGTGTTGATGTAGATCATCTTTAGTTGCTTGATGACCTGTATCTGGATGATCTCTTTTCACACCAGGTTTTGGTGGAGAAGGAATGAAAGGAGAAGAGGATTCTGATGAATGATCAGAAAACAATGGTGAAAGGGGTCTGGATGGAACAGAAGGAGATGATGGTGGAGACCACGCATTAGGTTCATCTCTAGGTAAAGGTACACATATCTCAATCTCTTGATTGGGTGATTTGGATCTTGGGATTTCAGATTCATGATCTGATAATTCATCATTCTGAATTGGAATAGGGGCAGGTCCATCTTCTTAACTTTTGGAACAGTGTGGAAAATAGTTTTCATCAAACGTAGCATTAGTAGAAATCACAACTCGATGCTTAGCTTTGGACCAAAAGCGCCATCCTTTTGTGTTAGGTTTGTATCCTATGAATGTCATTTCCTCAGATTTGGGAGACAGTTTGTCTGGCCATTGTTCTGGAGGAATGAAAACATAAGCTTGAGATTCAAAAACTCGGAAGTAAGAAGCATCAGGTTTCTTGCCATCTTCTTTGAATATTTCAATGGGAGTTTTCCAATCATGACGATGCATGGGTTGTCTATTGTAGATATGCATGGAAGTCTTCACAGCATCTTGCCAGAATGCTTTGGGTAAGCAGGCATGGTGGCGCATGGCTTCTGCTTTCTCCAAAATGGTGCGATTGAATCTCTCTGCACGTCCATTTTGTTGTGGCATGTGAGGAACAGAAGTCTGATGAGTTACTCCTTTAGTAGTGAGGAACAATTGAAACTCATGACTCATGTATTCCCCCCCACGGTCCAAACAGATGGAGGTAAGGGTGTGACCGGTGAAGGTCTCAGCCCAGGCAACCATGTCACGAAAGTGACAGAGAGTGTCAGACTTGGCCCGCAAGAAAGACACAAGAGCATATCCAGTGTGATCATCAATGAAAGTAAGAACATACCAAGCATGAGAGCACGGTTCAGTAGGCATAGGACCAACAAGGTCAGTATGCACAAGGGCAAGTGGGCGTGAAGCCCGCTTCTCAGATCCCAAAGAGGATCAATTTGGCATCTTTCCTATAGCACAACCTTTGCAGGCAGGAAGATCGGAAGGAATTTGTAAAGTAGAAACACCAGAAAGAGTAGTGTGCACATGGCGCAAAGCATTTCGAGAAGTGTGACCAAAACATTGATGCCACAAATGATAAGACTTGTTATCCACAAGAGAGGCTATAGTCCCAAGCATTGGAGTAATCAAAGATGACTGAAACCAATGAAGACTATTAGTGGGAGATAGGGCAGACACCTGAATCACCTCACGTTCTCTTTTATCCCAAATACTAGACCCAGTATTTGAAATCTCGCAGCAAAAGTCACGGCGTGTCAATGCTGTAACAGAAAGTAAGCGATTGGTAGCTTTAGGGGCATACCATACATCTTCTAAAGAAACAATTGTGACCAGTAAAGGTCCATTGATCTGTTGTAATAAAATGGTACCAGGACCATACATCTCAACTGTTGCTCCATTTGCAACGGAAGCTATTCGTTTGCCTGTTCCTAGATGAACAAAGTCATCTATGAATGGGGTAAGATGATCGGTGCATCCACTATCAATCATCCAATGAGTTTTTACAAACTCATATTTATCGGTCTGTGGTGAAGAATCACCAATATAGTAGCAAAGGAATTCATTACTTTCTTTGTTATAGAAGGTATCTCTATCATCATCCAATGGTATGGATAATGATCTACTATTCTGTAAAGGTGCAACTGCTTCGTGTGAAGTATTAGTAACCAGAATATCCGGAACAGCACCATAAATCAACAAAGGTTGACTCGAAGAAGAAAATTCTTCAGTATGAGTATAAGGAATAGAGGGAGATGGAAAAACAGTTGAATGGTTCAAAAAATGACTTGTACCCGAAACTAAACCTCCAAGTGAAATAACAACCTTTTTATTCTTTTTCTTATTTTTCTCCTTTCTCTGCGTCTCAACTTTAGTGGGAGTTGGAGTTTGTTCTCGATCAATTTCAATTGGCTCATCTCTTCTCTGAGAAGGTTCTACAGCTCCTAGCAAATTCTCAGATGTTTGCAGAGGAGCAGCAAGGAAAGGGAGAACTTGGACGGGGAAAGCCCATTCCAATGTTCTAATCCTGCATACCTGTTTCCCAAGTGTCAGTACTTGTACCTTCAATTGATTTCTCATAGTCCTCAATAAACATGTACTTGTCACATGCAATTGGATCAATAGAGTCATAGTAGTATGCCAATGTTGCTTCATTAAGAGTTAGATCAGCAGTCTTTTCGGTAATCATTTCATGAATAAAACCTTGTTCTCCTTTGATCATATTAGCACCACCTTGTTGGGATGCTTTGCCTTTTCCTTTCTTATCTTTGTGCATAGCGAAACCCGCACGGTTCTGCTCTTTCTTTTGGAAAGGGGGAGGTCTCTTCTGAAACCTGGGGCGAAAGCCACCAGATCCGGAAGGTCAGTTTTGGTTATAACCTCCCTGAGGACACCATTTATTGTAAGTAGGTGGTCCTTTTTGGATCACATTTGTCCGATTAGCAGAAGGGTTACGTACTTCTTCTGTTGTCTCCACGTTAGTAATGCAGGATGCAAGAGATCGGCGAGAACTCTGCATAGACATTTCAGCTAAAATTTTTGTGGTGATAGTATCCACCATGAAGTTTGCAACCTCCGTGGTAAGTGCCACAGTGGAGCAAAAGCTGTACATGTTGGAGGGAAGTCGTTTCAAAAGGAACATTGCGCGAAAGGAATCTAGGAGATTAAGCCCAGTGGCATTCATCTGATTGAAAAGAGAAGTAAGACGATTAATGTCATCACTTGCCGTCTTTTGGCTAATAGATACTCTTTGGGCTTGGTGAAACAAGTGGAACTGGCCAGCTAGGCCACGAGATCCAAACAAGCTAAAAAGCTTGTCCCAAAGGGCTTTGCTGAGCAAAGGTCTAGCCACATCAGCATAAGTATAGGTGACATGATGAATATGGGAATTATTGATTGTATTGGCAAGAATGCCAGTAATACATTTGTCAATAGTTACCCATTTGTCTTGATTGGCAGCAGTAGTACCAGCAAATGTGATGGTACCATCAACTATTCCCCAAAGGGAAAGAGACTCGAGAACAGATTGAACAATGAATTTTCCAAATGGAATAATTCGAAGGTCCGATGAGAATAGGTACACGTTCAAGAATAGTATTGTCAGTTTTGAAGTCAGTTGGAGTGGTAAGGGCAGCCATTTAGAGAAATAGGATAGCATCTGCAAATCCAATTTCAGCAAACAGATCAAAGTAACTTTGAGATAGAAAATTGAATGGTGTCAAACCCATGTTAGTCCCCAAGATATTTTTGAGCTGTTTGGAATGACGCTTGCACGTTTTCCGATTAGGTCCAAGGAGTTTTGTGTTCCAGTATTTTCATCTGTTATCTTTAGTCTTTGGCCTAGGTAATGATGAATGAATGGTAAAGGCGTTGAGATAGTCTCCTTCTATTGTTTCATAATAAAGGGAATAAAAGTAATGCGGATTATCTAATCATAAGTCAGGTTTTCCCTGTTTTCTCGCATATACTAATACTTTGTCTCTGCATGAATGATACAGGATATCTAACGTCTTATTATCATTCCAAGCATTATAGTCAAGAAACATACAAAAAGGAGAAGTATAATCCCTATTGTACACGGCACTGTTATGAAAGGATCCTAAAGGCCAAAGAGAATGAACAGAAGTAGAAGCAAAAATACTAAGTATGTCTTTTAACTCGGCAATTATTTTCGCCTTGCTCCACAGCTCTTCATTTTCTTCCAGAGTAAGTTTCAGCAAGAGATGCATAAACGACATCTTCCTGGGGAGTACCTACAGCATCCTTAATCAGCTTCTGAATAACTCTAGATCTCCGGTAGATATCTGGGGACATCCTTCATAAGTCATCGTGCATGTCCATGTCAAAAAGAAGATTCCACATTTGAACATCTATACCGTGAAGAGTGGCAAGCTTTTCAACCGTCATCCCTTGCGCTTGTGCAGTGGCTTGTCCTCGTGTCCACAGGAGAGCTCCATGCTCGATCTCAATCCAGTTTTTCTGGAGCAGGTAGTAGTTTGGCACCTTAGATTTGTATAAATAGAGATTGGCATAAGATGGAGGAAAAAGGTCACATCAAAAGATTTCCCAGCCTTGATCGTGAATGGTAAAGTTATGAGTTTCCTTGTAAGTCGCCGAAGGGAAAGCCCAACCGGCAGCCTCATAGTATTGAGCTATGGTTTCTCCACAATAGCATAAGCCATTGACGGGATAGGGTGCTTTGGACTCAGTTAGTTGAATCCAAAATGGCATTACCATTCTCGGAGAGTGTGCCACTTGAGGCAACTCCAGATGCATCTGCATCAGTGGGTAGTATGGTTTCATTTGCCATACTTCAAGGTGATAAGGAGCGACTTCAATGTGAACTGGAAGAGTTGGTTGATACATGAGTGGACGTAGGAGAGGAGTGGAGTGAAACTGCGCTAAGGATTGTATCATACTCTCTGATTGGACATGGAGATAGAATGGTTCCTCGTCTCTCAAATAGAGGATTGCCTTGTAAAAGCAGTTGCGATCCCAGGGGTAAGTTAAAACCCACTTGCCTGTCCTCATTATGGTCCATTCCAGGTGTTCATCCTCTCATCGATGAGGGATGCCAGCCTGAGTGCCGAACATGAGCATTTCCACAATATTGGCTCGACGTGGGATTGGGTGGACGATCTGGGGAACTGGAGGTTTGTCAAATCGGAATTCCACCAATTCTTGAAGTGGAAGGTGAGGTGGTTCCGGAAGAGTGTTACGATTTCTCTTCTTTTCCATCGCCTCGTCCTGATTCTCTTTTCCGCTCATCGTTCTAACTGAAGAGGCGATCATTTCTACCTTTACTCCGCTTTTCTTTTGATCACCGGACCTGTCTCTTTCAGGCTTATCCGATTACCATGTACTTCTTCTTCTCCTTTTGTTGAACCCTCTACCCTTGTCTCTCACGATGGCTAGCTTTGCCCATATTCCTTGACATTCCTCAATGTTCTTTTCCTTTCCTAGCTTTATTTCCTTTCTCGATTCCTTGGTCTGTGTGCAAGGTGTCAGACGTATAAATACTCGTCGTTTAGTTCATTTGTACTTTAGTCTTGAACTGCGCAATACTAGCGTATTCAGAACTCTCCTTGAGCAACCGCTGTTGCAACACTCGACCCTAGTCTCAATCTCAAGGGAATCCCTTGAGATAATCCTCGACCTCGTCTTGCTCAACGACTCCCCTCGTTGACCAATCCTCGACCTCGTCTTGCTCAACGATTCCCCTCATTGACCAATCCTCATCCTCTTCCTAAGTCTCTT
>JBBPNZ010000466.1:0-19330 GCA_038091195.1 Phylloporus rhodoxanthus | reverse complement strand
CACTACCTGCCAAGAAAGTCAACCCCGCACCATCTGCCCCTGCTCGGCGCGCCTCTACATCCGTGCCTGTGATTCGGCGCAACGACATGGAGCAAGCATCCGCTCGTCCAAAGAGAGAAATTCACCCACCTCCTCCAAAGGACCTGCCGTACGCTGATGTGCCAAAGAAATTGCGGAAAGTGAAGACGGGGAAGGACGATGGTACAGCTGAGCAGCTCAAGTTTTGCGCTAAGCTCTTGGTAGAGTTGACTCGGAAGACACATTCCACTATTGCGTCTCCATTTTATGAACCAGTTGGTGCGTCTACATCATGCTCTTCGTCCCGTTACTTATGATGTCATTTCAGACCCAGCCTTGTTGGGGATTCCAACGTACTTCAAAATCATAAAAAAGCCAATGGATATGTCCACTATGCGGAAGAAACTGGAGAATCACGAGTACCCGAATGCCTCCAAGTTCTTTGATGACTTCAAGCTAATGATTCGAAATTGCTTTGCTTTCAATCCTGCCGGCACCCCTGTCAATCAAGCTGGTATTGAGTTGCAGCGCCTTTTTGATGAGAAGTGGAAGAATTTGCCACCACTACGGGAGCCAAGCGACGTGGAATATGAAGAAGAAGACGAGTCGGAGGAGGAACGCAATCGTGAGACCCTCGTTCCGTAAGACGACGTTCTCTTTCTGATGTATTATCCTACACAGGTAGGATTGCAACGATGGAAGCACAGATTGAGTCGATGCGAGGGAACCTGCTCGCACTGAAGAACCAACCTCCAAAGGAGAAGAAAAAGAAAAAGAAGGAGCTCAAATCCGTTGCTGCTTCGACCTCTAAATCTGCTGCCTCGCGCAACACCAAAGCCGCTAATGCTGGCCATGGTTCCGTCAAACGAAAAGCAAAGAAGCAGGTAGCGGAGGATGATACGCTATCGTTTGATCAGAAGAAGGATTTGAGCGAGGCAATAACCCAACTCGATGGACAAAAGTTGGAGAAGGTCATTCAAATCATTCACGAAGGTGTTCCTGAGATTCGTGATGTGAGTAATTTCTTCAAGTATGATCTATGTCTGACCACATCTTCAGAGCACCGAGGAGATTGAGATTGAGATTGACCTCTTGCCAGTAAACGTGCTTACGAAGCTGTACAATTTCGTGTTGCGCCCACTGCGGCAACCCCAGAAGCGTAGCCGTGCCACAGGAAAGGGCACAGGTACTGGTGGTCTCAAGCGGAAGAGCATGGACGAAAATGTCGAGGCAGAGAAGATTCGGCAACTAGAGGAGCGTATGAAGCTGTTCGACAATCCTACCGGCGCCACTGCTGTCCCCCCTCCCGCTACCATCCCTCGACACGATGACAGTGATCACTCCTCGGATTCGAGTTCTGATGACAGCTCAGCGAGTGAGTCCGACTGATTTTCTACTGCTTTGCGTTTGGGGCGTTTCGCTCCGTGCGACTGGTATTGTGAGGACTTTGTTAGCACAGGGGTGGTTGTTGGTGCTACCCGCTCTTACTTTTTTCATAATTGATCTTTATAACCTTTTCCCTTCGAACCACCTGCTTTTTACTTTCTCCCTCATGCATCAGCATCCAGTACATACATACAATCATCAAATTTTAAAGAATAGCAGTGTAGTCAGCTAATTCTAGTCATGGATCGTGTTCCATCTAGGAGGTGGAAGGCTGTCACGTTGAGGAAAGCATCCACCAGCGCATGACGATGCAGCGATAATCAGAACAACACAGCAGAAAATGTATAAATCTGAGCAAGTACAACGACTACATTGCGCGACACATGAATACACAAAGGGGAAATCACCTGCGTTTGGAGGTATTCCCTTGTTTCCACTGCTGCCAGCCGGACCTTGGGGGTGCGACAGGTGGTGGCGGAAGCGGCGCGCGAAGCGAGGTCGACGCGAGCGGTTGTGGTGGTGGGCGGGAGTTTGACTCAAGGATCGTTGCGCAACTTTGAGGCAGTGCGTTCGGGGCACGACCAGGAAATTCGTGACGAACAGGTGGGGGTGCTGGAGGAACATCAATAGGAGGCGGTGGTGGTGGTGGTGCCGATGGTTCGGGAGGGGAAGGAGGAGAAACAACAGGCCCAGTGGTAGAATCCAAAGAGGTCCATCCTCCGGTACGAAACATGGGAGCACCCGCAGGAAGTGACCGTAAAGCTGGTGGGGCAGCGGAAGTAGGGTTTTCAGGTGGAGCTGAGCTGACTGCCGCCCAACCCGAACGCCTAGCATCTGTGTTGGATACGGTGGAGACAGCCGTCCAGCCAGCATTTTTAAACCCACTCGGTTTTGTTTCGTTCGTGGACCCCGTGTCAGCTTCGGGAGCTAGGACAGGAGCGGGAGCGCTAGGCTTGGCGATCTTGATGCCTTGGGCTTTTGCAAGCTTCCTGAGCTCCTTTTCCTCTCTTTTTCGTTCCTTTTCTTTGCGCTTCTCCAGCTCCCCCTGGTTGACCAGGCGAGCATTGGCTTGCATGTCCCTCAATCGTGCTTTGTGGTGATGGGCATAAGAGTTGGTATGCTCATCATATTGAGCGACGTTTTGGAACTGTTTCTCGCAAAGAGTGCAATAAAATGGCCTCAGAGTATCAGAAATTTCTGACTTGACAGCTGCACGTTTAGCCACGATATCCTTGGTTTCGTCAGGACAAATTCGAGCGTGTGAATAAGGTGGTATACTTCTCTAGCCCTGCGCTGGTCCTGACTTTCTTTGCGCTGACGCTCGGAATCTAACTCGCGTCTCTGCGATACAGTAGTCTCGATCATGCGAACGTCCTGGTTCACTTTTCCAAGGCCAGTCAAATCGTTTTTGATTTGAAAGGGAATCGGATCGACTCGTCCTACAGAAGCGCATCACCGAAGTAGCCCAAAGATGAGAGAGCTCAGCTTACCATCCCCTGATAACCCGAGTGGCTGCCCCTCTGACCAACCGAGTTTAGCAAGCATCGCGAATCCCTTGTTAGTGCTCTTGATCTTGGTTTCGACAGTGATGACCTCTCTCGGGGCTCGGTCAATGTATTCGTCGTACTTGTCGATGCCGATCGCATCCCGTGGGGGCGGGGAAGGTGTGCGAGAGAGAAGTGAGACGTTGTCGTACTCACTGTCCTCGGCATCGTCACCCTGGTCAGATCTTGATCGCTGGAGGAAGAGGGAAGAGAAGAAGGGCAGTACGGGATGATTTCAAGGACGCCAAGGAATATGGCAGAGTACCTTCAGATGTTCTTGTTCGTTCTGTTCTGTACGCGACATTGGAATGGCATTCCAGCGGGCGATGCTCTCTGCAGACATGCTGGGACGTGGAAGGGTTGGACAAATACACGTGACTCTTTATAAGTACGAACGCGTCCTTGTCCACGACCACCTCGACGACGTCCGCGATGATGAACTCGGACGATTACTTCGCCGATGATCTCGACTCTGGTATCCTCAACCAGCTCGATATCATCGAAGCGGCACATCGTCCCAAACATACCCACAACAAGCCTCCCACCAAGCCTCCTAAAACATTCCCCCCTCCGAAACCCGTCCCTCCCCCCAAGCCACCTCCAAGACAGGTCGAGAAAGAAGACTCGTTCGTGGACCTCTCATTCGACATCGACGAGGCAGACCTGGAGCGTCTTGACTCATTTATCGATGCAAAATACAAGACCTCAGGCCCTCCAATCGCAAGTACCAGTGGTGCAGCCCGCCCTCCATCGAAAAACTCTGTTCAGACCACCCTTTACGGAGGGATTCTTCCTCCCACAAGCTCAGCTAGCTCCACATCTCGCAGTCCAATGCAGAGGACCAAGTCAGACCATCGCAATCCTTTCGGTCAACAGGCCCCAAAAACGAAACAGTGGGACCATACTGCGTTCGCAAAGTCGGGCTGGAGGAACCCAAAGCCAAAGGGAGTGTCCAATGAAGACGAACAAGAAGAGGAGTTGGTCGAGTTCGAGCAGTTTCCTGCGCCGTTTGTCTCAGGTACGTAGCAGGTGTTCCTCCTGATCGTATCAGTACTCATTATGCTGTAGTTGGGTACGTAACCTCGTTTTGGTTCCACGACGCTAAAGTTGACTTTGAGTATATCTTGGTTCAAACCAAAGCCCAGTGTGTATCAACATCAGAAATTAGGTGGTCGCATATTTATGACTTTTGTAGCCTCCATCCATGAAGCTCAAGGTGGACATGCTCGAGGCCAAGCATTGGATTTATCCACTCAACCAGCCCAAACGAGATTACCAATTCAATATCGTCAAGCATTGTCTATTCGAGAACACGCTTGTAGCTCTTCCGACCGGCCTAGGAAAGACTTTCATTGCTGGTGTCGTGATGCTGAACTGTAAGTTTGTGAATATCAACCCCTGTGTCGGATGTAATGTCCTTCATTCAAGTCTACCGCTGGTTCCCTGAGGGCAAAGTGGTCTTTGTCGCGCCTACGAAGCCCCTCGTCGCTCAACAGATTGATTCCTGCCATAAGACGTGCGGTATTCCAGGGAAGGATGCCATTGAACTGACGGGCAACAACCCGCGCGCATACCGCTCGCGAATGGTGCGTCCTCGCTTAGTGCGTCGATAGTCTGTATTGACATTTCATAGTGGGACCAAAAACGTGTTTTCTACATGACACCGCAGACACTTATAAATGACCTCATCACCGAGAATTGTGATCCGCGTGATATCATCCTCGTGGTCATCGGTTTGTAACCTTTCCTGGACTTTGCGAGATGTATCTTGTTGAGCATATATAATATAGACGAAGCACACAAAGGCACAGGCGATTATGCATATGCGCAGGTCATCCGCTTTTTGATGGCAAAGAACCCACATTTTCGAGTACTCGCGCTTACCGCGACTCCCGGTAGCACTCCCGAGGCGATACAAGCCATTATAGACTCCTTGCACATCAGCCGGATCGAGATCAGAGATGAAGGGAGTCTCGATCTGAGGGAATATATGCACAAGAAGGTTGACCATTTTTTTCAATGTTCAGTCTAGAGGCATCTCATCTTTGATTAGGAGGTTAAGCAGCATGTCATTAAGATGACGGAGAACATTATTCACTTCCAGCAACTTCTGAAGACGGTTATGGAGGTCAGCTGAAGTTGTTCTGCTGAGCCAACACCTCTGATTGTCCATAGTCGACATTGAAACCGCTTGTGGCAAGGGGTGTTATTCAGCCGTTAGACGTCATCAAGATGCATCCATACCGTGCTACGGCCATTATACAACGCATCGCGTCCCATCGAAATAGTCCGCATGTATGGGCCATGGGAGCTCTTTCCACGATTTCATCCATGGCACGGGCTATGTCATACTTGGTATGCCTTTTCTTAGTTCCACGGGGATGTACGGTTGACGTTTTGTCATCTATATAGATGGAAGCTAGTGCTACGATGTGTCTTCACTCTTTGCAAGAATTGGTTCGTGACAAGGACGGCTCCGATCAGAAAAAAAAGAAAGCCTCGAAACTCAAGTTGGATCCCACGTTTCAAAAGCTACTCGCAGATCTTGAGGCAAGGCAGAAACTACCGGGGGGATTTGGGATGCACCCGAAGATGGAGACCCTCAAAACACTTTTAGTACAACATTTTGGACAAAGGATATCTGATGGAGGTGGGGAGGAGGCTGAAGCGGATGATACACGGGCTATGGTGTTCGTCACATATCGAGAGTGTGTCGACGAGATTGTCGAGATTCTGAACCAGGAATCGCCGCTGCTGAGGGCAACGCGCTTTGTTGGCCAAGGAACTGACAAACAGGGCAAGAAAGGTTTCGCTCAGAAGGAACAATTAGAGGTACAGCATAAAAACTGCAGTCCATGTTGCCACGCTCATTTCCGCTGGTAGGTAATCAAAAAGTTCAAATCGGGCGAATTCAATGTCTTGGTCTCAACATCGATCGGGGAGGAAGGTCTTGACATAGGAGAGGTCGATATGATTGTATGTTATGACGCACAAAAGACACCCATCCGCATGGTATGACGTGTTCGCTTCTCCACGAAAAGGAAACTCATTTGCCTCACTAGCTTCAACGTGTCGGCCGAACTGGCAGAAAACGTGACGGTTACGTGCATGTCTTGCTTGCTGAGATCCGCGAAGAGTTGAATTGGGATAAAGCGCATGACACGTATGGCGAACTACAACGATGTATCGTTCGTGGAGATCAGCTCGAACTGTTCGGTGATGTGCCTCGGCTACTTCCCGATCACTTACGACCACAAGTACTGGAGAAACGAATGGAGATCGAGGAATATGTCCGCGAGCCAGCCAAAAGAAAGAAGGCTTCAATCACAGCGGAAGATGGGGAGCAAACTGTGATCGGAAGGAAGAGGAAGAGGAATGATGATATAGACAGGAATATTCCCCCTGGCGCAAGCCATGGCTTCGTAAGCGTTGCGGACCTACTGGTCAAGGGAAAGAAGAAGAAAAAGGTCAAGCCCAAGGAATTCAACGATGCTCTCGCTGATGACGATTCTACGGATATGGAGCTTGAGGGTAATCTGCTTGACTTTCGGCGTACTGTTTCTACACCCGCTGCGTCAAGTTCCTCGCATAAGAACACGCTGCCGAAGTCTCGCACAATGGTTCCCAAGAAACGCAAATCATCCGCAACCCGAAAAAAGGACCCATTGGCAAACCCCTCGTCTCGGCAGGTTGACATCGACATGGAGGTAGATCAGGACGTGTCTTGTGCCGACGAAGCTACTACCTCAAAGATTACACGTACATCACACCGGCTCTCCCCAGTCACTGCAACTCGTTCTTCTGGTAACACAAATATTAAACAGTCCCCAAAACTGATTTGCGACGATGTGATCGAAATTACTTCTTCGTCTCCGTCCCGTTCGACTTCCCCTCTGCAACTTTCTGCTCCTGCCATCATTCTCGCCGACTCTGTAGCTTCGTCCAAACGCAAGGGTAAAGAAAGGTTATTTGACCTGGACTTTACGCCTCCACCGACACTGGATTCCGTTCCCGAAAGTGCTAATGATCAAGACATTGCTTGGCTTCTGGACGGGGACGAGGATCCAGAGATACAAATCATCAATTCCTCGCCCGCCGTTTCAAACACGAAGGACATCACGCCACGCTCGCTGCGTTTCATGGATGAAAGTGTTGTGGAAGTGGATGACAGCATTGTCGAAGAGGTCAAAATGAAGCCTATGTCAACCTGGCAGACGATGGAGTTGCCCCTCAGAGATAGGCCAGCTGCTACTCCGCCTCGTGTAACGCGGACTTCACCCGACCCAACCCCTGATATTCCAGAGGGGTCATTTGCCGTGCGTCCAGCTCGTAGGCGGCGAATGGTCGCGACAGAAATGTCGCAGATTCCGGACCCGCAATCACCTCCTCGATTATGCCGATTGAGACGTAATGACACGGAAGTCATTTCACGGCAGTCCACACCTCCCTTGCAGCCAAAGAGGATTGGGCGTAGACCCCCGATCTCTATCCGGCATAATGCGTTGCTGGATGGCGAAGCGGCGCATTCGGGAGACGAAGAAAGTGCAGGATCCTCTCATTCGGAAGACGACGTGGAGAGTGAATCTGACAGACAGTTCCTGAAAGATATCCCTGATACGCAGGTCTCGCCTTCGTATGACCAGAGTCTCGTTTATCAGCACAGTCTCTTCACACAAGCCCCAGAACACGGACCAATCTTTGCGAACAGGCCTGTCAGAGGGGGTTTCGTTGCCGCAAGGGAACACTCACGCAGACGTCCCATGGTGTCGAGCTCACCGCCCCGTGAAGACTCTGAGCCAGATGAGTATGTGTATGGAAGTTTCGTGGTAGCAGACGACGCAGACCTCTCATTTGACTGATGGATTATTTTACACTTTAATGCCCTACGCAACTCGAAATAATGTGTATCGAAGTACTAGCTTATCTCTGATTAGGCTGTAGGCGGAAGTTGCTGAGCTAATGGCACGACTTCAAGTCAACTCTTGACCTTGAAAAACTCATGGATGCATTCCAGTTGCTGTCTCGTGGTGGAACGCGTTTTGACAAGAACCGCTTCAAATCCGACGTACAGCTGTTCACGGTATGTGATCGATATAGTCGATATGTCAGTTGGTTTTCTGATGTGCTTTGCTGCAACCAGAACTCCACCGCGCAGCCTGAAAAATCGCGGAATGTGTCGATATCCCAGGACTCGAAGCTTCCTCCGGAGTTGGACTTCTTCAAATATGCACAAGGAGGACGAGCAAAACGGAAAGTGGGGAACACCGACCCCTCCACGTCGAGTGCACCCCTCCAACCTGATGTGCAGTCCAAGAGGCGAAAAGTAGAACATGAACCGGGGGCTCTCGATGACGATGTAGACGATGAACCTGAAGCTTTGCGAGCAGGAGTTCGCGTGACGGCCAAAGGCTCCGATGTCCCACCTCCAATCCAAGTCTTTGATGACTTGCTAGACCGGTACAAAATAACTCGCCGCTTATTGTCAAACCTTGGTGATAACCATTTCAAGTACCCGACTGGCGTACAAGCGCATGGGATTCCAATTTTACTAGAGGTGAGTTCGTGAGCTACAGGCATCGTTTCGAACCTGACTTTGAACCTCAATAGCATCGTGATCTCGCTGCCATATCTCCTACTGGTACCGGAAAGACACTTTCCTATCTACTTCCAATAATGTCGTCACTGGGGGCACCCATCTCAAGCCTGAAGGACTTGCAAGGAAGTGGTGTTCGTGCCATCGTACTTGCCCCAACCCGTGAACTGGCGCATCAAATTCATAATGAATGCTTGAAATTGGCAGTAGGACGCAAGTGGCGAATAGTGTTGTTCAGTAAAGCTACGGCGAGCACTCTCCGGGACAAGAATGTTAGAGATAAAGTTGGTGCGTTATTCCGACCATTTGTCGTGTTATTCCATGTTGAAAATTCTCGAGATATTATCATTAGCACGCCTTTGCGCCTAGTTGCATCGATTCAGGAGGGCAACATTGATTTGAACAAGTTCGTGACATTGTTGTGTGCCAACTCGTGTTTCATTGCAGTTTAGTGTTCGTCATCTTGTCTTAGATGAAGCAGACCGACTCCTGGACAGTGAATTTTTGGCACAAGTCCAAGAGGTAGTCGGTGCTTGTACTCATCCTGAAATTCAAAAGGCAGTGTTCTCTGCGACACTTCCTGCTGGAGTCGAGCAACTAGCCATGGGAATCCTTCGAAATCCAATACGTATCGTCGTTGGTCTCAAGTTAGTGCGGACGTGCCATCATGGTTGACGGATCTGACATCTTTCCTAGGGATACACCACTACCACTTATTAGGCAGACTCTCACATACGTTGCCGATGATGCTTCAAAGCTGCCGAGTCTTTTGACGTATTTCGCTCAGCCTTACGACCCCCCGTTACTTATCTTTACATCTACTCAGCCTCGGGCTACATCACTAGCGGAGGAGTTGACCCTCAACGGGATACAAAACGTTGACTGTTTACATGCAGGCATGACTAAGAAGGAGCGTGACGATGCTGTAAGCCGTATGCGCCGCGGCGAAAGCTGGGTGATGGTGAGCACGGAAGTAATGGCGCGAGGGATGGATTTCAAGGGTGTAAGAGAGGTAATCAACTTCGATTTTCCAACGAGTGTCCAGAGTTACATACATCGCATTGGTGCGTGACTAGCGATGCGCAGCTTGAGTTGGCTGATGCTTTCTAGGTCGCACTGGGCGGGCTGGCCGCGGCGGTATGGCCATAACGTACTTTACAGATGGGGATGCGCCATATCTAAAATCGTACGTCAACTCGATATCGTTGGGAGGACATGACCTAAGGGATGAATCCGAGGATTGCCAATGTTCTGCTTCAGTCAGGCTCGACTGTACCTGATTGGATCCTCAAGCTTCCAAAGCCATCCAGACTGAAGAAAAAGCAGATGGGAAAGATCAAGCGTGCAGATGCTGTCAACGCCGCTCGCAAGATTGGCCGCAACGACGCGATCAGAAAAAGGTGAGATATTGTGGGCTCGGCCAGCGATAGTCTGCGATTGATGGTGTACACAGAGATATGATTGCTGGATCAAAGCGACGGAAGGTAAAAGCACTGCAGGCACAACGACAGGAGGGTTCAAGATAAATAGAGGATGCTCCGTAAAAGGGATGTGATTTGTGGTAGTCAAACTCCATAAGAGGGAAGTATTCACGATCTCTCGGCGATGCGTGACGCATAATTGAACGTCACCATCGCCGAGAGATTGTGAAAACCGCCTTTTACGGATGCCTCGCTGAGATCCGAAACCGATATGGATAGGTCAAACCTCACTGCAACCTCAAGGCTGCCTCGAGGTGACGACGTGAAGAGTTGGGGGGGCCCTTGCAGAACAGCCCGTTTGCGGGGCTTCAGCTCAAAAAGGGGTCCGCTTCGCAATATACCAGACAAACTCGAACTCGCTCTCGTCCAATCACTCCTCGACTTATCATCCACAATGGCTCCTTCTCGTCACATACGCAAGTCCCGCAGGCTCTCCCATAAGTCTCCAGTGGAGCGTACGTGCAATCTGGTTGATTCCTGCCCACTCATCTTAAACACTTTCCTCTTTTGGACAGTCGCAGATTATGACTGGCTGGGAGCCGCCTCGCTTCAGCAGTTGCACAGTGGCTCCGATGTTGAGGCCACCCCTTCCGTTACCCACTTGGCCTCGCCATCTCCCTCTTCCTGTACCACGATCTCCTCCGACACCCCTCCAGCCCTCCTAACCCATCTCCCTTTTACCCCCGGTTCCTCCCATACCCGCCACCGCAAGGAGAACCATGTACCCCGCCCTCCCAATGCCTTCATGTTATTCCGTTCCTGGCTTTGGCAAAGGGATGACCTCAAGAGCGTCGAGAAAGACAATCGCAATGTCTCCCGCATCGCTGGTCGTTATTGGAATGAGCTCTCAGAAGCCGAGCGAGCCCCCTTCCGCACCTTGGCCGAACAAGTCAAGGAAACCCACGCCAAGATATTTCCTGATTACAGGTATTCGCCCGGATCGCAAAAGAAACCAAAGGTCTCTCAACGTCGTTCCCAACGCCACACCAACGTCGAAGTCGAAGTCGAAAAGTGCAAAAAGGTTGCCGATCTGTTGCTGGAAGGCGTCACTAGCCACGATTTAGCCAAGTACCTCGTCGACGATCGCAAAAAGGTCAAGTCTGAGGAAGTAGCCACCTTCGTGCCTGGCGCTGAGGAGAGCTCGGTTAGTGCTGCCCCACGGAATGCCCGCAAGAGAGCCGCAGCGCCACGCAGGGAATCTCCTCCTGTACAACCACAATCCAAGAAGCCAAAGACAGTCCCTGCACGTTTGACCACCACTTCTCCCCAATACGCAACCTCTCTTCCCATTCCTTTGATCGCCGACGACAGATACGTGACGCCAGGACCGTCGACTCACACCCCAGAGTTGACGTATCCTGTTGAGGTGGAACAGTTTGTCCCTACCGATGATATACCACATCTCACCCTCGACAACTGCGACGACTTGGTAAGTCATGGCGAGCTCTCCGTGCTGCCCGTTTTCACATCACCCCAGGCGCTCCTAGACGAACATGACCTGTCCACGCTCTTCCCCCCGCACCTGTTACCCAGCGCAGGCAGCGTCTTTGGCGTCAAGCTCGAAGCCACCTCGTACGTCGACTCGTGCATGCCGTACAACGCGGACGTGCTGGACCTGCCTTCTGTCTTTCCTTTTTCCGAATATGACCTCGAGCCCTATCCGTCCCTTGTTCCCCGGGGTTCGCCCATGTTTATCAATCCTTTTGAACCGTCCACGCCGGCGGACAACCACTCTGCGTTCCTTGGCACTTTGGATCAGTTGTTTGGACAGATATCCCCGGTGACGCCTGTTTTCCCTTACCAAAATATGTAGACACATTTCATACGTTGACCATATTATGCTCTCGATCCATCAGGACTTGTACAACAGTTTCATTCTCGTTTAATTCCAAGTCCCTATTGTATCTACTACGTCACGAGGAAAGGCGGCATGTTTATGATATACGACTACAATGCTAGGATGCTGTGCACTTAGGGAGTCCGTCTCGCTCGCTTGTGCGCTTCTTTACCGTCCGCCTGAACACGTTTTGCGCCCGACGTTGACATGACAAGCTCTTCGACATTCACCCGGCCCGATCGCTGTTCCTCTTGGAGCCAGGCCAAACACGCGTCCTTGTTGCCCCTTGGGTTGTCCAGCTGCCACTCGACGACCTTGTTGAGCATCACAGCTGTCCAAGGCCCGGGTTTACCACCACCGAGCACAGCTGTGACCTCGGTTCCCTAGGGCGGCGTGAGAAGGCGCGGGGAACGAAAAAGAGGTGTGCTTACGTTCAGCAGAGACTTTGCGTCCACCGTCTTGTCTAGACCGAGTGCTTCGACGCGACTGGTGAACGCGTTATAACGTCGTATGCACGCATCCGCTGCCTCGCCTAATGCAGCGTGGTCAGACCTGGTAAAACATCAGAGGACAATACGTACCATGTCCGAGGGGAACCAGCTCGCACACCAGGGAGAAAAACAGGGACAGAGTCCAGTGTGAACCAGACGTTGGTTTGTGCACCTTGCCGTTGCGGAGCAACAGTCCTACAAAACGTCACGTCATGAAACACGAAGGCGCACAACGTCGACCGGTGACGTACCCATCGCGACACGCTCCGAGGACGAAGTGGACTGGATGTCCTCGAGAGAAATGCCCTTGAGCAGGGCAGCAGCGTCAAACAGGGTCGGTATCGCATCGAGGTAATAATTCTTATTTCCGAGTTTCAACCCGTGGCGTATCACGGCTTCGACGAGGGGGTGCACTTTTTGCTTGTGGTCCTTGTAGGTGATGCCAGCAAAAGAGAAGAGGCTGGCGCTGAGGAACAATCGTGCCCTCGTACCCCGATCGGATAGTGCGTGAGCGACAAGTGTCGGATGCGGAGGTGTCATGTACTTGGCTGGTCCAGATGATGGTGGGAAGAGGAGGTCGTGAAGTATCGTACATGCAGTGAGGGACAGCTCTGGCGAAGCAACAGGAGCAGAGGCATTGTCAATGATTTCAGGGGGTACGTGAAACACGGTGTGATACAAAGATAGGTCATGGATGATCTGTATGGCACGGAGTGGTTCAAGGCCTTGTCGAAATAAGTTTAGACTCTCAAGTGAGATATGCTGTACACACACCTTTGACCATTTTGTCGAGTTCCTCGCCAGTGCGCTCCCGGCTAATTTTTGAAGTGAGTGCCTCCTTGAACAACGCAACTCAGCGAGGGATACGACGCAAGACGACATCACCGGTTACCTGGATGCCCTGGTCACGAGCGGCTTCTTGAAGCTCAGGAGTCATTTCGAACCCAAAGCGACTTGCGAACCTGACGCATCGGATCACTCGCAGAGGGTCATCACGAAATGTTTGGAGCGGGGGTAGAGGTGTCCGAATGATACCACTGCGGAGATCATCTAGACCCTGTAAGTAACTTGAACCTATCAGCCCGGTGGAATGGACAGCAGGCCAAACCTCTTGCCTTGTCAGTGTAGTCCTCGACCGTGCGCGTGTGAACATTGTAGAAGAGCGTATTGATCGTAATGTCCCTCCGCAAGGCATCCTGGAGTGGTGTTCCAAACTTCTAGAGACGACGATCAACCGGTGGAATAGCAGGTGGATGAACCGACATACGACTTCGGTTGGGATGCGACTGTGTTCAGAATACTCTTCGCTCCTCAAGTTGACGAAATCCAAGTCAATGTCAAACAGCGTCGTCCTGGCGGTCTCCAAGTGCTTGGACTGATCCGGATTGCTCTCAATCTTGGTGACCTTGCATACTGGCACATGTTTCCTCTCTGACACGAACGCGACGAAACGCTCAGCAAAAGGCACACCCATCATGTCGGCGAGACAAATGTCGACATCGTTGCATTCATAGCTGAGCAGCTGTCCGTGTCCAGCATGAGCATACGCCCTGCCCGATAAACCACGGATTGACCTTGTCACGGACCCAACCACCGTTGATCCTACACGCAGTGACGATGCCGTGTTCATTCTTGAGATGGTGGGTGAACTCGTCGAGCAGGTTGCAGAGATGGTCCTCAGCGTCGGACAGGTCAATTCTGTCCTTGACCTTTGGGGCGATGCGCGTCGCCATGCTCCTTGAGATTGCAAGCCAAAGGCGCATTCAAGCGGCGCTTGAATTACCTCCAAATGTGGCCCCAAAGTCCACTCTTTGCCGTTGGCTTCATTCCGTCCTGGCAACTAGCCTTGCATTCGCACCACCATGGGCCGCGTATTGTTGAAGGTCGTACTTGATCTCTACCAAGTTGTGCACAGCGACTGACTCGCCCGCGGCAGGTTATTATTCTTGGCGACAGCGGGTAAGTAACTCTGCGTGCATCTCGACTCTCGCTCAGCGCGACACAGCGTTGGCAAGACCTCGCTCATGAACCAATATGTGAACAAGCGGTTTAGCAACCAGTACAAGGCCACCATCGGAGCTGACTTGTGGGTATGCTTGTGTTTGTGGCAATCCACGCGTGCTGAACGCTGTCTAGCCTTACCAAGGAAGTCATGGTAGATGACCGCCTGGTGACAATGCAGGTACCTCTTTTTGTTTCTCCTCTGGGTCTTTCCTGACAAGGGTACAGCTTTGGGACACGGCTGGACAAGAGCGCTTCCAGTCGCTCGGCGTGGCGTACTACAGAGGGGCGGACTGCTGCGTGCTTGTGTACGACGTGAACAGTGCAAAGTCGTTTGAGACGCTAGACAGCTGGCGGGACGAGTTTCTTATTCAAGCAAGTCCGCATGATCCGGAGAACTTTCCTTTTGTTGTTCTCGGCAACAAGATTGATGTGGAGGAAAGCAAACGACAGGTAAGATTATCCTTGACAGCTATGAGCACGTCTACACGATGTCGCAGGTGACGCAGAAGCGGGCGATGACGTGGTGTCAATCCAAGGGCAACATTCCTTACTTTGAGACGTCCGCCAAGGAGGCGATCAACGTGGAACAGGCGTTCCAAACGGTATCTAAGAATGCGTTGCAACAAGAAGCAGAGGAACAATTGTGCGTAGTCACTTGGCACGCTGGGGAACTAACTGAGCGTCTGGCAGGTATGTGGATTACCCGGACCCAATCCAAATCGATCGGGAGAGTGCGCAGAGTTCCGGGTGCCCTTGTTAATGGGTGTTTGTTGTTTGTCATGTTAGCGACGAGTGACGCCGCCTGCTACCCATTTGTGAAGCTGTTGAGTGTTTAATTTACTGTCACACTGTCGAGGAATCTTATGCTACTTGTTATGACGAAGAGTGATGTGACACAATAGTAAATCATGATGATACGAGTACAAGAGGGGTTGTGCTACCTGACCGAACTTACAACTTGAACTGCGCCCTCGGGAACTCTAGCTTGGTCGAAGCAGCGTCATCGACGAACCAATAGACCTGACCTGGATGGGCAGGTTTGACGAGAGACGCGGGGAGTCTTTGTTCGGGTTTATCGAGAACGAGGGGAAGGACATCTGCCTTGTTCTCTCCAGTGGCGACAAAGGCGACGCGAGAGGCGTGGTTGAGGACAGGAAAGGTGAGGGTGATGCGTTTTGGAGGTGGCTTTGGAGAGTCGTCGAGATAGGCGACCCATCTGTCGCTCTCGGCGAGGAGCTCATGTCCTGGGAAAAGGGAGCAAGTGTGGCCGTCTGGGCCGATTCCCAGGAGGATGAGATCAAAGACGGGGAAGCGCGCCGAGTCCTTTTGGGCAAACTCGTGGATGAGCTCCTTCTCGTAGGCATCTGCGAGCTCTTCGAGGTCGTCGAGGTGTGTGGGGTCGATGGTGTGGATGTTGGCGGGGGGGATGGGGACTTGGTCAAAGAGTTTTGTTTTGCAGAGATGGTGGTTTGAATCTGGGTGATCGAGGGGCACGGCACGCTCGTCGGCGTAAAAGACTTGCCTGTGGATGGATCAGCATGGATGGAGATGGAGGAGTGTGAGCACGTACCATTTGTCCCACTTGACAGCGGGGTTGTCGACGAGGGCGGTGAGGAGGCTTGGAAGCGATCCACCGGAGAGGGCGACTGAGAATCTGCCCTTTCTCGCGACGGATTCTGTCTGGGCCTTGATGATGAACGCGGCGAGCGCTTTCGCGAGATCTGAAGACGAAGCGAACGCGAAGAGCAGAGGTGGACTTGGTGGTTGATGCATCATCGTCAGGGGAAACAGTTAATTAATTAATTAATTATTTATTTATTTATCCACGACGTCACTCTACAAACATGTCAAAACGATGACGGAAACAGACACAGCAAAAGAGTGTCGAGCAAAAACAAGACAAAGTGTCGGTTGCACGCCTCGTCGCTCAGCCCGTCGACGGCAACAGCGGGCACGGACCACTTAGCGAGCCGCTTCACGACCTGCTCGCGCATCACGACCTGCTCTTCTGCTGTCGGATACACCGGCGGAGGACCAGGGTATCCATTCGGAAACAGCGCTCGCTTCGAGAGCCGCACAACAGACAGCATGCTCGACGCCGAAAGCACATGCGTGTACAGTACATAACACAGCAGCCTAGCTGGACGTCAGACGTGCATACAGTAACACACGCACACGCACTTGTTCACAAATGTCTGGAACGAGGCGCAGAGCAACGCGACAAACTGAAGCACGGCAGTGGCAGCGAGTCGGTTCCGAACGTCGAGCACTTCCGATGCCATTTCCAGTGGCCCACGGGTGAGATCGACAGAGACGACGGCAACATTGCTCTCCGGCGCAGACACAGTCGACAGGGTGTCATCCTCCGTCCAACCCTCTGGACGCGTTCGGGCATAACTCGTTTGGTTGACGATGGGGATAAAGTAGATGGCTTGCTTGTACGCGTGGATGAGCATAATACACATTCCAGATAATCTCTGGATGGCTGAAAGTAAGCGTACGACAATGCCAGATTTCGTGAGGCGATTGTGTGCAGACGGCGATGGCTGATACGAGGTTAGCTGCACGTCGGGCGAGCGCATACAAGCACACACCTGTTCTGATACCGCATCCGGACAAGGGCCAAGCACGTCCAGCACCATCTTATGGAGGAACCACGGCTGCGTGACGAGGGGAATGATATCCTTGAGCACGATCTTGAGCACGATTTCCCTGACGATAAACCTCTCGGTCTCTGGCGCGTAATCTTCGCTGGGCAGACATTCTCTCAAGACGTGGTCGAAAACTTGCCGAAGGTATTCTTCGTCTATCGACCCATCAGCGGAGATGGCCATGTGCGGCTGCAGCTGGTGAAAGAGCTGCGGAAGCGACAGCGCACCACCTGTGGCATACGATGTTGAGACCTTGGCAGCAGCCTGGCGGTAGTCGCTGTAATGCTGAGTGACGAGTGCTGGGATGTCGCCGTAGACGAGCAGCGAAAGGTCTGCATCGAGGACACGCTGTTCGAGGGCACGCACGACATGCGCGATGATGCCGGCGATCTGTGGGAGAAATTCCTTGTCGTATCTGGTGAGCTTTGTCCACCAAGTGTTGACAAAGGCTCGGAGGGCGAGTGCTATGAAGTCGTATACCTCGTCGTTGAGCTCTGGCGGGCAGGCAGGCGAGAGGAACAGCGGGGGCAGGTCTGCCCTGGGCGGGATGTGCGGAAAGAGCAGACGCCTTGCAAGGCTTGCTGGCTGGTGCTGGCGGTGGTTGTAGGATGTCGTCGACGTCGCTGAGCGTATCGAGCGGGCATGGAGCTGGCCGGCCATCAACAGACCATATATAACCGATAAGCGGAAATTTCTGCTCTCGTCTACCATCATCCTATGTTCCTCTCCCAATCCACACGATCATCAAGACTCGCTCGACTCGACCGCTGGCGCAGATGCTTATCCACGACCGTGTCCAAGCCTGATATTGATGTATGTCTCCTCGTTCTCGGTGTGCTCAGCTCACGCATATCTCGTCGGCAGCCCTCCCAACTCACTGTGACGCGTACAACGAGTCCAGGACAGCTGCCTCCGTCCTCAAAGCTGCTTTTCGGTCGGACCTTTGTACGACACTCCATTTTTAAAAGGTTGCCTTTTGAGGCTTATTCTCCATCTTCTCTAGTCGGATCATATGCTCAAGATTCCCTGGGCTCAGAAGTCTGGATGGGGCGTCCCGTCCATAGAGCCCTGTGAGACATACGATTCATCATCTATCTCCCCCTTGACATGCCATAGATGCCGCCCTTGAGCTTACCCCCGCCGCGACCGTGCTCCACTATGCACAGGCACTCTTCGAGGGCATGAAGGCCTACAGGCACAAGGACGACGCCGTCACTATGTTCCGTCCGGACATGAACATGAGACGGATGAACATCAGTGCAAGGCGGTTAGCGCTTCCGGTCAGTCCGTTCCCGGTTACCGATCTCTCCGGTCGATGAAACTTGGGTTTAGACTTTTAATGGTGATGCCCTCGTTGAATGCATTAGGCAACTCGTTTCGTTGGAGCGTGATTGGATACCCAAGGAGCCAGGTCACAGTCTATATATCCGCCCTACTTTGAGTCAGTCATCTATTAGCTCCCCATCTCGTGTTCTGACTCGCGCTCAAAGTTGGTACCAATGGCACACTCGGAGTTCAGCCACCCACGGAAGCCCTTCTGTTCGTGATCTGTAGCCCGGCCGGACCTTACTACCCCCAAGGTTTCAAGCCTGTGGCCTTGTATGGTACCACAGATGCAGAGTACATTCGTGCTGCCCCCGGAGGTCTGCCTTGCGTGTCGGGTGATATTCCGTGACTGACTTTCGGTGGATAGGCACGGGCGCTTACAAGCTTGCGGCCAATTACGCCCCTGGCGTGGTTGCACAGAAGGTTGCTGCGGAGAAAGGTTATGTGCAGAATCTGTGGCTTCACGGGCGCGAGCACTGGTTGACCGAGGTTGGCACGATGAATTTGTTCGTCGTGTTCAAGGGAGAGGACGGCGGTGAGTAACCATGTCTTTTCCAAGCGCGCTTGCATGGAAACTCTTTTTGTAGTGACCGAGCTCGTTACGCCTCCCCTGGACGGTATGATACTCCCCGGTGTGACGCGTGATTCGGTGCTCGTGCTCGCGCGGGATCACATCTCGGGGAGAAAGCCGCTAGAAGGACTCCCCAAGGAACTGAGGGTGTTGGAACGGCCTGTGAATATGGGCGAGATCGTCGCTGCGTGTCGGTCTGGACGGCTTGTGGAGATGTTTGGGACGGGTACTGCTGCGATTGTGTCTCCGGTGGACAGGATTGGTTACCTGGGGAGCGACGTGAATATTCCTACTGGGGAGGATGGGATGGGTCCGTTGTCGCGTGTGCTCTGGCGAGAGCTTGTGGGTATTCAGACGGGGCAGATCTCGAGCGAGTGGAACTATCTAGTTTGATTAGTCATCCAGTACTAGTCGTCCTTTTGCGTGCG
>JBBPNZ010000465.1:0-19334 GCA_038091195.1 Phylloporus rhodoxanthus | reverse complement strand
TTGGAACTATAGTAGTACTTGTTCCTGCTTAATATCACTACTGGTGTTGTGGATCTCTCCTTACTCATGACCATTAAATTCAATTTATGTGGGGCTATATCTTTAAAAATTATGGTAGATACTCTAAAAAAACACAGCAGGACTACTCCAAAAGTGTGGCAGGATTACTTTGAAACATGGCAGAACCACTTGAAAAACATGGCGGAATAATAAGAGTGGCACCAAGAGTGGCACGCACTGTGGTAGGAGCAGTGGGCGCCACGGTGTGAGTGACGTGGAACACGGCAGGAATAAATGTGCATATATTATGCCATATCATTGGAGCTTGAACCTGAGGGTCTTGCTGCCGACCGTGGCTGACATGGCGGAGACTCTATGGCGTAATATATGCACATTTATTCCTGCCGCGTTCCACCACTCCTACTGTGGCACCCACTGCTTCTACTGCAGTGCATGCCACTCTTGGTACCACTCCTATTATTCCGCCACTTTTTTTGAGTGGTTCTGCCATGTTTCTGGAGTAGTCCCACCATGTTATTTGGAGTATCTGCCATACCTATAGCACACACACTATGTACAATACATAAAATCCTAATTGTACGTACCACAAGTATATGTGGGTGATCCAAAGCATGGCATGTTGCAGGGGCACATCATTGTCACAAGAGACTGGCAAGTGTGTGGATAGCAGGGCAAGGACATGGTGACAAGGGCTAGGGAATAGCATGGGTATACCCATAATGGAGGGCAAGAGAAGGTGAGCACTTGCACTCATATGCAAACACAAATGAGAGCACGTTATGTGCTCTTGTTTGTATTCACATGTGACACAAGGGTGGGGTGCATCGTCATCATTGTTGTTGCTGTCATGTCCCTCCAGGCATGCAATTGCGCATGCATTGTTGTCATGTTATTGTTGTCTTCATTGCTGCTGCATGCATGCAGTTGTGCACATGTTGTTGTCTTGTCATCATTGATGCATGATGGTGCTAGGCCATTAACAACAATGTGTCGTCATTGTTGTCATTGTCACCATGGCACATATGTGGTTGCACATGTGTCACTGTCACCATGGTGTTGTCATTGATGGCAATGCGTCGTTGTCACTGTCTTTGTCACTGTGGCATGTGTGTGGTTGTGCACATGTTGTCCTGTTGTCATTGTCCAGTAGTGGCGAGGTGGAGTGAGGGTGAGGTGGTAAGGCCAGCTGCCACTGTCATCGTCGTTGTCATGTGGGACCCACAGGTTTGGCAGGGGGGGTGCTCATGAGTGCTAGTGAGCACTTGGTTGGAGCCAAGGGTGAATGGGTGAGGTGGTAGTGGAAGTGGATGAGGTGAGGGTAATGCAGGGAAATGCCATGCTAGCCTGTAAGCAGTGTTGTTAGTAAGTGAGGTGGGGGTAAGTACAACCACACGTACTATTGCTGGGAGTGGATGCAAGTTTGGAATGACCACGTTGGGCAAATGGATGGTGAATGGGCCAGGCAGATGGGCTGGGGCAATTGGATTGGCACTATAATTAACAGGAATGGGTTGGGCCAGAACTAACCCAAAATGCTGACTAATACAGTATCTCATGCTCTGGCCTTCCAGCTCCAGACAATGACCATCACACCCCCTCTTCTAACTTAACCATCTTAGGCCACAAGGGCAAGGGCAATGAAATGACATGTGCATATCATTGTGCCCCATGCCAGGCCCCACCTCCACCTGTTCCACCAGCCCCAAACAGCAAGGGCAATGGCAACGACATGATGGTGATGATGCATGTATAGCCCCCCTTGCCCACCTTTGTCTGTTGGGCCAATCTCGAATAATGAAGGCAATGTGACGACATGATGGCAATGGCAGTGCGATGTCATCAATGACCCAATGCCATCAATGACATGCAATGATGATGACGGGGATGCCAGTGCCCCCTTGCCCACCTCTGTCCATTCCCCTAGCCTTGAATAGTAAGGACAAGAGTGAGGACATGACAGTGATGGTGACCCACCAGTTCTGAGTAGCGAGGACAAGGACAGATGCCATAATGGTGACTGTGATGCAATGTTGTCCATAACAATTTTCTTTTTTTCTTTTTTTAATGTTTTGTCTCCTATAAGGTGCTGTGCCTTTTGCTAGACATGTTTGCTCTATGTATTCCTCTCTTCTGCTTTGTCCTTCCACTGGTCCGTTATGGTCTAACATTGATGTGGGTTATGTTATGCCATATCGTGCTCACAACTGGTGCCGCTTGCCTATCTTGTCACCCTGCTTCCTCTGTCCTTTCTCACTTAGTCCCCTGCTTAGAACTATAGTAGTACTTGTTCCTGCTTAATATTACTACTGGTGTTGTGGATCTCTCCCTACTTGTGACCATTAAATTCAATTTATGTGGGGCTATCTCTTTAAAAATTGTGGTGGATACTCTAAAAAAACATGGCAGGATTACTCAAAAAATGTGGCAGGTTTACTTTGAAACATGACAGAACCACTTGAAAAATGCAGTGGAATAATAGAAGTGGCACCAAGAGTGGCATGTACTGTGGTAGGAGCAGTGGGTGCTGCAGTGGGAATGACATGGAATGCAGCGGAAATAAATGTGCATATATTATGCCATAAGACTTAACCTTGTCACACAACAGAGCTTGAAATCACATTCCTTTCTTCCCACTACTAAGTACTCCACTGGCTACTACCAATGGTTGCATTCAATGGCTTGTTATTATGCATCATCAATTAATTGATCGTTGTTGTCAGCCCGCTAGCTCACTATATACTAATAGGTCAATTGCATGCCACCATTATTGTCATCGTCCCCCCCCCCTTTGTCAGCCACCTCTACTATTATCCTCGTTGTCCTTTCCCCATTACAGCCCCTGTGTCAGCCACCTCCTATGTTGTCCACACTAATGTGTATATAAAGGTGCGCCTTCCTTTTCTTGAAACTTCATGCCTGAAAGAACACTAATAATGATATCCTGAAGCAGTTTGAAAAGGCTGGGCACACACCGGAAGGTTTATGGACATGTTATTTGGTGGCATGAAGAACAGTGCTTGGAGAGCACAGCAAAAGGTTGAGTGGCCCCAGTAAGTTGAGAGCACCCTAGTTACATTTGGTTCTGCAGGACTATATGCTACTATTCTCATTGTGTTATATTTTGTCACTGTTCTAGTATTGAAAATGTCAGGTTTGATTTCAGAGCATATGTAAGTAAGGCAGTGGATGCTAACAATGGGGAACTCTTGTCATTTAGCTGGTGTGCCAGTTGAGGACTCTGTCATCATCCAGGTACGCCAGTCACTCATGCACTCCATTGGTCCCCCCTGTCATTGCCCAGTCACTCACGGACTCCACCATCCTCCACTAGCCGATAACAGACTCCATTGTCATTCAGCTGGTGTGCTGGTCAATGGAGGACTCTGTTCATCATCTAGGTATGCTGGTCACTCATGCACTCCACTGGTCCCCCCTATCATTGGCTAGTCACTTATGGACTCTGCCATCCTCCACCGGCTGACGACAGACTCTGCTGTCATTGTGGCAGTGCAGTGGCAGTGAGGTGAGGTGAGAGAGGCCAGGGCAGAGGGCAGAAGTGGAGCTGGAAAGAGAGCAGAGCAGGAGTGGAGAGCTGCAGAGAGCTGTGGAGGAGAGAGGAGAGAGTAAAGCACATACAGAGTGATGTTATTGAGAAAAGCAGCAGCACAGAGAGGTCTGTCCCAGGCTAGAGCCTCTCCATCTGATGATGAGAGTGGGAGATAACATCTAGCATCCTGCTCCACCTTCTTGCCATTGTGTCTAGACATGGTTGTAGCACTTAGAGGCATCAGCAGACAACGTAGACAACCAACCAACATGGAAGAATCCTTAGAAGATAGCCTTTCATTCCCTTTCCAAGCATTGACAATTGAAGACCTCCTCACCAGACCAACTCCATCCCACATGGGACATTTGATGGAACTATGTTTAGATTCCAGACAGTGATATACTAGCAGTAATGCAACAGTGGTCCTCTCACAGCAATTTTGTCTCATACCAGCCTCATTTACACCATCTAATACACATAAAACCTCCAGTAACCCAAGCTCACAGTGACCCTCATTCCCCACCTCAACCTTTGCACCCAACCCTTCCTCATCCTTTAATATCATGACCTCTGAAATCATTGCACCTCTTTCACTATTCCAAGGCAATGGTGGTAATATATACCATGGAACCTGTTTGCTGGTTCTCTATGTTTCTCCTAGGTCTACCTATGAGCTGGGGCAATAAACAGCAAATTAACCATTTCAAACTACAGCTAGATCTAGGCAACATTGCCCAAGAATGGTTCAATGCCCTTCTATTGTCTGATACAGCCACTATAGATGTGCTGTAGCTCACATTCACAAACTGATGGCCTACAACAACCAACCTTCCACTACCACATGTATAGCAGAAGCAACAACTATAGGGTCTCACTCTATTAGAAGAGGACATCAGCAAATGAATACATATGGACAGTGGAGGAGACTTTGCTCACAACATTTGGGCAAAAAATGTTGTGAAACTAGCTAATAAAGTGGGCGATAGCAAAGGTACCTTCATTGACTATGTATGTCATTGAAGGTACTCCATGCCTCCTTCAAGACCACCTTGTGGAAGACTACAACTCCTGGAATGTGTTCACATGTGCTGTGTGAGCAATCTCTGTCCACTGCATTACTACGGACAGGAAGCACCAAGAAGAAAATAAGACCTAAGACCAAGCCATTGCCATACTTCAACAACAGCTTGCACAAGTCTCTCTCTAACCATTCCGCTCATCCAAATCTCACCCATCTGCCACTGCCCTTAATACAATAACCCCACCAGCATCCCAGTATGCCTATATAACAACACCAATGTGGCCAACTCCCTCTTCCTCCTCACACACTCCTCTCACATATGCCCACATTCTGAAATGCACTGTCAACATTCCACACTGCCCCAACACAGAGGAGGGCAAACACCAATACTGTGTGGACATTAATGCCTGGCATGCAGCACATGGCCAAGCAATCCCAAACCTAGAGTAACCATACCTGCTAACTTCAGGGATCACACTGGTAGGATTAGAAGAATGCTATAGTTGTGGATATGTCACAAATCCTTCACATACTAGTGGCAATTGCCCAACAACAAACCCCCTTCCTAATCATGAGTCATGACACCACCAACTTATTGGAGGTATGCTGTGATGGGTGGCTCTAAGGACCAACCTAGTGTCAGTTCAATACATATGGCCCACCCCTGTCCAGCCACATTCCCTTTACATGAACCCCAATACTCAAGTCTACTGGACAATGCCAACTTATGAAAGCATCCAGAATGAAGGGGACCTTGACTTTGGCACAACAGATACGTGGATTGAGCTGGAAAACTTCCAGGGACTACCATTTCATGTGGATTGATGACAGTCCCATTCTTTTATCTGCACCTCACACCTTCATATGATACTTTGCTTCCATTACATGCACCTCACTTAATTTCAACTGATGACACATTACTGTACATACCATAGATGCTAACCCTTATTCATACAAACAGTCCCCACCTCCCATTGCTTCATGTACACTACCTCTTATGTTGAACAGTGACATGGTTGACATTTATTCATTGTGAATAACTAATATGCCAAACAGATCTTGGGTTAGCAAACCATTCTGCACGATCATCAACCTACACAGCCCATGTGGCAAGCAAGTCTGTGTCCTCGAAACAGTAGACAGTGGTGCTATGATCAATGCATTTGATGCTACCACCTATAAGACTGTTGCATATCACCTTGCACTACTAAGTCCCTCTACTCACACATTGAGAATGGCTGACAGATCACTTGTTTCATCTCTAGGAATCTGGATAGGCAACATCACATGGGGGTGAGTATAGTCCTCTATCTCATTCAAAGTATTCCCAAGTGGGGGCTTCTGACATATGCTCACCGGCAAACCACTTTTTGAACATGTACAAGCCATATATAACTATGGTGCAGACACCATCACCATCACAACCAACCATGTGACAGACATTCAACACAATGTGGAACAAATGAAAGTTCTAGAAGTCACCTCCTCCTCAGCTGTACAAACACCATCTGCCATCCACACCATTGACTTCAAACCATTGCCACCAGCTACCTGTCCATTAACCACAGACTTCCCAGACCTTCAATTTACAGCCTTAGAAAATACTGCCTTGAGCAGCAATGATAACCCCCTTAATGTATTACACATGACTGACCATAGCCTTTTCATCAGATTGACAGAACTCAGGCCCTTTTACCCACCACACATTGATGCTATTCTACAAGCCATTACCATTGGACCACTCAATGATACAAAACACATAACAGTAATTGACCTGATCAAAGAATTCGCCAACATTTTTGCTTTATCTCTCCAAGAAGTCAAGCTGGTCAACTTTCTCAAATTTCGCTTAAACATTCCTAAGGACAAACCCTATCTAATGAAAGTTCACCAAAGACCCCTCACCCAAGCCCAAAAAGAGTGGTACTTCCCTGTTCTTGATAATTTTGTTGCTGCCAGAGTCCTTAGAGAAATTTGACCTAATGAAGTCAAAGCTACCCATCCTACTGTCATTGCCCAACAAACACATGGTGCATCTGGATTGACCCTAGATGAACTCAAATGGCTTGTTGAAGATGAATGCATATGGCTAGGCAAAGTGCCCAATCCCAACATGCTGCCATGCCCTCCCATGCAAGCACCAGAAATACAATCACCAGCATCGAAACCAAAGTGGTGCATCACACAAAACTTCTATACTGTCAACCAAGAATCTATGATGGCACCCATGATGCAGGGAGACATCCATGCTAAGCAATAATGACTTGCTGGTCACAACTACATTTGTGTAATTGATTTTACATCAGGTTTTTATGCCATTAAAGTAGAACACAATGACCAACCCTACCTCTGCATCTACACAGAAGGTTGTGGCTACCATTGCTATTGTAGAATGCCCATGGGCATGTCAGGTGCTTCATCCTACTTCACTGAAATGACTGCACATGCTCTATAAGACCTCACTATGGGACTAGGTCTTGAGACCTTCATCAATGACAATGGACTTGCAGGAGACAACTTCAAGGAGCTACTGCATAGGCTGCATTGTTTCCCCCTGCACTGCCATGAGAAAGGGCTCTCACTTTCTCCATCAAAAACCTAGCTATTCATGGATGAAGCAGTATATGGTGGTGCACGTGTAGGGAAAGATGGCATCAAACCTGACCTCGCCAAACTTGAAGTGATAGCCAAGTGGCCTGCCCCATCAAACATATATGAACTCATGAAATTTCTAGGACTTACTGGCTACTTCCACCCACTCATCAGAGACTATGCCAAAATTGCTACCCCACTTACTGATCTCCAATGCAATCTCAACCTTCCCCACTTACCAGCAGAAATGGGGAAGTGCAAATGTCGCCAATTCCTGCATGACTGCTCACTCCAGCCATGTTGGACCTTATGTATGACACATGAAAGCATTCACACAACTGAAACAAGCCCTCATTTCTGAGCCTGTACTGCATGCACTCAAATTCAATGGCACCCCTTTCATTCTTACCACTAACAGATGCCAATCAGGCTTCAGCACTGTTCTCTCCCAGGCCCACCCAACACCCCTGCCAGATGGCTCTCAAACCACCTCCATGCACCCAATCGGCTTTGGCTTCAAGCACACATCCCCAACTGAAGAACACTACAAGCCCTACCTACTCAAGTTCACTGCCTTCAAATATGGGTTTGATCATTTCAGCAATCTTTTATGGGGATTTCCTGTCATCATAGAGACTGACTGTATTGCCCTTAGGGACATGCTATATAGTGACAAATTATCCATGGTCCATGCACATTGGCATGATGGCATCATGCCATACCATATCATCAATATCTGCCACTGTTTGGGGAAGTCCAATGGTGCAGCTGATGCTCTTAGCCAACGATCAACTGGCCACCCTACCACCACAGAAGACAGCAGTGAATAGTCTGTGAGCCCCAATTGGGAGTCCAGCCATGGCATTGTCAATTATCTATTCACTATTGAGGGGGATTTCATTTTGTTCTCTCTATATGAAAGGTTCACTAACAAACCACTTCTTCTAGACATCATTCATGTGCTGTATAACATTTAAAGTGGCAACTCTGAGCAGGACCAAAAACATGCTAAACATTGCACCTCCTCATATGTGATAGACAAGGGTTGCTTGTAGAAATTAACAAGCAGCTGCTTAATACGAGGCATAGCCCAGGTTGAATGCATCTCATGAGATGAGGCTTTCAAGCTGGCCAAACATGAGCATGAAAACAATAGCCACTAGGGCTGTGATTTCACTAAGCTCAAACTCATGAACTCTATGTGGAGCCCAGGCCTTGACCAGACCATACTCCATGTGCTCCAATAATGCCCACAATGCAAAAGCTTTGGCACTACACATCTCCACTCACTCCTACACCCCATCATTCAATGACATCCATTCGAACTCCTTGTTGTGGACTATCTATCACTACCCAAAGGCAAAGGCGGCTACCACACTGTATTACTTATTATGAATGTTTTCTTGTGCTACACATGGGGCTTCAAATTGAAACATCACAGTACTGCCAAACACACTATAAATGCCCTTAATACCATCATGCACTCCTTTCATGCCTCCAAAACCCTCATAATTGATAGAGGCTCTCATTTCAACAATGCAGACATTCATACTTGGTGTGTAGCACACGATTCAGAACATTACATTGTAGCTGCATATGATACCAATGGGCTTCTCCTTGGATGCCTGCACTGCCTATACAATCCTGGGGTTGAGGACAGTGACACTCCCACAACTGCCCTTAACAGTGGAGACCATGCCTGGCCAGATCACTTTGACGCTGCCATCTACCAGCTCAACAAGCACATTATACCATCTCTCTGCTTTTCCCCCAAAGAGCTTCTACTAGGACTTGTCATTAGCATGACGCCCACATTCAATACCAGCATAGACATCCAGCTTCAACCATCAGATGTTGATGTTCACTTTGCATATGCCAATCAACAACATCTAGATGCTGCTGACTGCACAGTTTTACATGCAGTGCACCACAAAGCAGCATTTGACCAGTTAGTACTCTCTTCCTTTACAGGGAAAGTTATCTTTGCTGCTGACCAACTAGTACAGGTCCACAATAGTGCATAAGAAACAATGCTCACCACATTGCATAAATTATGCCTGTAATGGTCTGCATCATGCCGCATATTTGAATGCCTAGGCAACTCATACAAACTCACTACCCTAGAAGGCTTCCCCCTACCTGGCCTTTACCACACCAGACACTTGTGCCATTTCCTCCCTCAAGAAGGGACTTTCCTAGCAGTGCATGAGGAGGAGCATACTGAGGGTAGCCCAGGACTAGGAGAGAATGGTAAAGATGGGCACACAGAGATGGGCTTCGACCCCTCTATCGAGGAGGATGAGGAGTTGGCAACCTCAGAAGAGCTAGAGGAGGAGGCATTTGGTTGAGAGTGCAGTTCAACTTTGAAGTGTCACACGTGTGGGGGGGGCACATGTGGCAGTGCAGTGGCAGTGGCAGTGAGATGAGAGAGGTGAGGGCAGAGGGCAGAAGTGGAGCTGGAGAGAGAGCAGAGCAAAAGCAAAGAGCCAGAGAGAGCTGCAGAGGAGAGAGGAGAGAGTAGAGCACATATAGAGAGATGTCATTGAGAAGAGCAGCAGCACAGAGAGGTCTGTCCCAGGCTAGAGCCTCTCCATCATCCAGCTAGTGTGCCAGTCAATGGAGGACTCCATTTATCATTCAGGTACACTGGTCACTCATGCACTCCACCAGTTCCTCCATTATTGGGTGGTGACAACTGACTCACTGATTCCATAAGAATGACCATACCACCAGAAGGTGTCCTCCTTAAGCATTTCAGCCTCCTCAAATGCAGGTAAACTCCATACAACATTGCCCACCATGAACCACAGAATAGCAATGGTGTTGATAGGAATGCTCAGAAAGGAAGCAAAAAAGTACATGATTGCAGGTGGGAGGATGTCAGAAGTGACATCGACAGGGATAGAATGTGGCTGGGGCTGAAGGATATCATCTTTGAGGTGGTGGGCACATCAAAGAAAAGTGAGAAGAGTTGCAAATGGGAGAGATGTGATGGCAGGATGGCATTCAACTGCTGCTAGAAGAGAGTGAATAGTAGCCATGTCCACAATGTATCAATGTCATGGCTGGAAGCTAGGATATTGGAAGTAATGATGCAAGTAAGGAGCTGTTTGGCAGGTACTATGAGGAAAATGCACACAAGGGTGAGCAAAAGCAAAATGCACCTTTATATATATCGCCAGATGGCCAATAATGTGGCCAGATGAAGCAAGAGAACTAATACAGTGATGGACACCCTTGGAGATGGAGGAGACAGAAGTGGTAACAGGAAAAGGGTGCAGGGCATGCACAGCTGGCTCAGTGTGTGCAATGCAGGCTGAAGATGTTCCTGAAGGCAGCTGACACAGGAACAGCAGCAGCAGGGAAAGAGTGCAGATGGTTGGGGCACACAGGTCTGCCATGCAGTAAGAGTAGAGCAGCTCAGAAATGACAATGATGAATGACGATAGTGGAGATGAGCTATCAAATGGTTGCAATGGCTGATGGCGATGGTGGTAGTAGGCAGGCTAGTGGAGTACTTAAAGCGAGAAGCCGTCATGTGACAAGGTTGAGTCTCTGCCATGTTAGCCACAGTCAGCAGCAAGACCCACCCAAACCTCAGGTTCAAGCTCTGATGAAGCTTAGCCACATGGCACAACCCACCCACACTTGGGACCCAAACCCATCCAAACAAACTTGAACCCAAACTGCCCAAATCCCTGACTTTCTGATTTTGAGAGTTGTTTTGAGTGGATTTTGAATTTTGAAATTGGCTCGCCAGTGTGGCACACTGTCTGAGTTTGAATTTGATCACAGTTGATGAGTGAATGATAACAACTGTGTTTTTTCACTCCCCTCTCGATGCCCACCCAGTCTAAGCACCAATAACTTACAGCAATCCTCACAGGGGCATATCTCTGTGCAATCATTGCTGAATTCTATAGTCTGGCAGCTCCACCCACATCATCAAGCTCTAATTCAGGATCTGATGGAGCAGACAGCTCATCTGATTCAGATCAAGAGTTGCCAACAACAAGCAAGTCTATGCTATGACTTCTTAAAACCATTCACTCTTGTAGATACCTTGCTGATCACCAGCCAATTAGCAAGAGTGGTGAGAATTTGTGACTTCTTCTCACAGATTGGAAGCATGATCATCCAGATATATTTTGGGCACATGTTCAGATGACTCCAGAGTGCTTTGATGTACTTCTTGCTACCTTGCAGGATGATTCTGTGTTTCAGAATGAGTCCAATCACCCACAAAAGCTACCAGTTACATATAGCACAACTTACTATTACACTTTACTGTTTTGGTCACTATGGAAATGCAGTAAGCACAAACATGATAGCATTGTGGGCTGGAGTTGGATATGGGACTGTTCAACTTGTCACTAACTGTATTATGACAACAATTTGTCGGCCCTCCTTTTACCAAGCTGCTCTCTATTGGCCATCAGAGAAGGAGAAAAAGGAAGCCAAACAGTGGGTTGAGGACAACTCATTCCCAGCCTAGAGGGATGGATGGGTTATGGTGGATGGAAGTTTGATTCCTCTTTATTCCCATCCAGGTCACTTTGGGAATACATTTTATGATCGCAAATTAAACTTCCTACTAAATGTTCAAATATGTTTTATTGTTGAAAAGTTGTAAGATTGACTTTGATGATTCTAGATTGTATCTACTGTACTTCAGATCTTTGCATTGTTGACTATTCTGTTGGATTGCCTGAAAGTCAACATGATTCCACTGCTTTCTCTGAAACTCATATTCACAAGGAGCATGATGTTTTACTAGGTCTAGAAGAGTGGATGTTTGCTGATATAGCATATTCTCTTCATGACTGGTGTCAAACTCCATATAAAAAGTGAGTTTGATTGCATTACTATTATAAAGTTAGTTACTTTGGCCAGGCCTAAGAAGAATATAGAGGAGAATACCACTTACAACTACTATGTTTCCAAGATTTGTATTCACTCTGAACATGCAATTGGATATTTCAAGGGTTCTTGGCAATCTTTGTGAGGTTTTTGTGTTTGACTTGATTGTGAAGATCATATTCAATATGCTTGTCTTTGAATCATCTCTTGCATTCATTTGCATTCATTTGTTTTGGGATATCAAAAAGGCATTAATATCACTTGGGACTGTTTCTTTTAGAATGGACTTCAAATTATTGCAGAGGAACAAAGATAAAATGCAGAGTTATATATTGGCTATTAGAGAGCAAGAAGCCAATGAAGAAGAAAGAGAAAGAGAAAGGAATGAGGGGAGAAATGTAGAAATATTAAAGGGAAGACTGAGGTGTGAGAAAATGAAGCTGGCACTATTTAAATTTTTATATAGTCAAGAGTAGAAAGATTAAAAGAAGAAACTTGGGGGAAAAGCACTATAGAGAAATAAAAATTGAAAAAAAATAGATATCTGAGGATATGGAGAAGAAAAAATATATGAAGAAGTAGATATGAAAAGCAATGGGTATAAAGGCAAATAAGCAGATAGGTTTATTTAAGAGCAGGATTAATAGCCCTTTGGATACAAGCAAGCTCAATCTGCCTCTCTATCATCTGTAGCTTGCTCATTCTAAGCCTGAATATGCATCCTTGTAATTGTCACAGCTGTATCATAAGTTGACTTATGCTTGATCTCTTCTCTAGCAGTTTTCTGCTTGGCATTGACTGCATTTATTGCAAGACAGGCATCTCACTCTGCATCTGCCACCTCCTTAAGTAAATTCTGAGCAGACTTATGCTTTTTGCTAGGTTGTGAACTTGTAGCCTCACTAGATCGCTTGGTAGGAATAACCAACTTGAGCTTAGGAGAGGATGAAAGATCACCCTTTTCTTCATCACCATACAAACTCCCAAGTGGTGACAAAGCTCCCACACTCTAAGCTGGAGTGTCCTCATCCAATAATGGTGATGGAGTATAAGGCCACTCTATCTCCTTCTAGAAAATACTCAATAGAAATAGAAAAAATACATCAAATACACATCTCATCCCTTACAATTCCAAGAACAGTCAAATTAAGAGCAGACTGACTATTTAAAATAGCATTTCAGCTTAAGATAGGGCTACCACCTATCAACTCATTGAGGTGGAGATACCAAGGAAACTTGTCCTCAATAAGATCTACATAAGGAGTTAGCATAATAGTCATGAAAATTTGAACCAAAATAATACCCCATGCATTTGCAATGTTACTTTCCTTATGAAGTTCACTAGAATGTCCAGTAGTTACTAGACCATGACCAGTTTCTCCAAGTGTCTTGTGATGCTCTAAATATGCTGACTTGAGGCTAATGTAATATATGAATAAGAAAGAAAGACATAAAGTAGAAATTAGTATATACCTATGAACATGATTCTTGATGACCCCCTTCAGCATTGGAAGATCACTTTTTGTGTATTCAGCATCAAGAAGTATGTCACCACCAAGAAAGAAGACCTCTGTAATATTAGAACAGTGCTAAATGAAACTCTTGCCTTTCTTAGTTGGTGCAGGATTAACAGAGCCATTCTTGTCAAACTCAAAAGCAACCTTCTAAGTCACAGAGTCTTCAATAAGGCTCAAAAGACTGGCTGTGAGATGGTATTTCTTAGGTTTGGCCCAGCTAATTCAAACATAAGCTGAAACAACACATGGAACATGGCTAAATTTACTAGATGATAGCTGAAGCCTTTTTAGTCTCACTCTTGTTCCTCTTGTCCTTTGGTTTCACACTAGTGGACTTCACAGCCTTGCCAGTGCTTGATTTTGGGTCTGAAGGTTGAGCTGAAACTTTTTTGGAAGTGTGAGAATTTGGCTTAGAAGTAAGCTTAGAGCTAGCCATTAATAAAATGAGTGAAAAGAATGAGTGAATGTGATATGGTGAGTATAAGGTAATAAGAAAATGGGCACTTGTAGCAGATGTGTGATGGCATGCATTGGAATTCAAACTCAGACAAGGATTGCTGAAAACATATCTCAAAGTGGTGAGAACTGTTTTGAGTGCTCACTACTCAAAATGGCACTCAAAACAGTACTCAAAATGGCCTTAAAATGGCCTCAAAATGACACCATTTTCTACTCTGAACTACCCTATTGTTGCCTTCATTTACAATCCATATCATAGCTACAAAAATAAGAAGAATGAAAAAGTTCCACAAGATGACTAAAAGGGATAAAAAACAAAAAAAGAATCCTTTACACACTGATTTTGTTTCTGGGCAAGGCACTGCTAGTTATAGAGTGGGGAGCTGGAGAGGCATTTCTGGTAGTTGGCATGGAGTGGTGAGCAGAACTCAGCTTAGAAGATGGTACAAGGGGTGGTGCAGGAGGCTGCCAAGGAACATTCTATCAGAGTTGTGGTCACATGAGCTGTAGTGTATTGTAAACTGAGAAAGATGACTCACCCTCAGATGTAAAGTGTGTGTCAAGACTGGGTCAACTCCTGAGGGAACTCCAGAACTCCAGAGTTTTGGTCAGAAGGGACTGTGGCTTCACTATATGTAGTGTGCCCTTGTCAACATTGTGTCCCCGAATTTAGATGGAGGGTCAGAGATCAGAGATGGATGTGAGTAGAGGAGTGGTATCTACATAAGTCAATATTTGAACTAGAGTACAAGTATCAAGTACAGAGGATTTATATACAAAGGTGGAGTTAGGAAAATGCTTATATATGGAGGAAGGCAGAGATGGGGGGGAAAGTAAGCTGGAGCTGTGTCCACAGTTGAACATAGCTATAGTTAAATCTAAGAGGTGAGTGTAATACAAAAGTGTCAAGGTACAAGAAATAGAATAAATAAAGATATAAGGAGATCAGAGGAAAAAGTCCAGAGACTCCTGGTGGTGTCTTGGTAGAGAATGCACCAGAGTTCTGAAGGAAAGAGGTCTGGAGTAGCGGAAGTAGTGGAGTTGAACTTAACTAAAAATCATGCATATGACAGTGTGCCATTAAAGAATATCTCTTAACCACTGTATAGCCTTCTGAGCAACATCATGAGCCTTTGATGTTGGAGTTGAAATGCATCCAAGGAAGCATGACTTTCTAAAGAGAAAGGGGGGCTAGCAATAATTGGGCACATTGTTGGCATAGATATTGACCACCTTGATTATTGCTCTGGTAAAAGTATACCATGATGCTTTCAAAAGATGGTAGTTTGGCATGGAACAGTTCACATCTAAAACCAAGTAGGAAAGGCATTGAAGAGAAGGTGCTTCATGTAGTTGCCAAGTAATGTGTTGGAGGCACATAGTATTGGATGGAGCAGGAGTGGTATGATTGAAGATGGTAAGAGAATTGTGAGCTTTGCCCCAAAGGCCCAGTTTTGAGGCAATGGTGTTGTTGTGGATTGTCCTCTCCACCCTAATTAAAGGATAGGGCTTGATGGCAGGCTCTGCACAATAGCAGGCTCTGCATGATGGCAGACCTGAAACCACAGGTGTTCATGTTGAAAATCCTTTAGAGATCATTCCTTATAGTGTTTAACCTCTGTAATGATGTAGGCTTCATAGGCATCATGCAGGGTGAGTTGGTCAATCCACTCTTCAGGAGTTAGGGGTTGCTCAAAATTACTGAGGAGAGCATCCATTGAAGAAGAGAACTTCTTTGAGCAAGGAAAGGCAAAGGTAGGGATGTAAAAAACACCCTCCATGGTAAGATCTATATATACATTGATGGAATGCTGAGAGTTGAAAGTTGGAGCACTAGCCACTTTGCATAAGGTAGGGCTCATGCAACTTCATTCAACATCATATGGTTGAATGGGCCCAAAGCATGATAATGCACCCTTTAATCAAAATCAATGAACATGTCAATTTTGAGCATAATACATTTCCAACATTTTGTAGCTAAAGTAGAAGCACAACTTTTGTTGGTTGTAGAATATCTCTAAAAAATTTGTAGAGATTGATTTTGACCTAATGGGACTTACCTAGAACATGAAAAGATGGCAAAGTAAAGATAAATAATTCAGAACATGCTAGAAGCTTACCTGGTGACCATGCACAACACTGCAGACTTGCAACATGGGACACCAAAGATGCTGTTCAGAGAACAGAGCTGCAAATTTCTGGATGGACCAGTTGGCAAAATGTGCACAAATTGAAAGCACTGTTAAGGATGTGAGTCACAAGCATCAAGGTTGAATGTAGACTCTATTGAGCAATGTTGGGGCTTTGCAAAATGTGTCTACCATGAACATCCCCCATCATTGAAAATTATAGCAATGGAGGAAAATATCCACAAGGCTCTAAACTCCATTCTCATTGAGAGAATTCAGCAGTGGGTCACATCATAGTTGGAATTCACCATTCAGATCAGATTTACTAATCAATCATCTCATTTTATTAATGCTTATCACAAGGGATTAAATGGCAAGCAAGTAGCATGGGCAATCAAAAAATACAGAGGACATCATACTCTACCAGAAAGCATTCTCAAAGAGCTTGAGGAAGAACATATTGCTTGATATTTGTCCTCTATTCTTCAAATCACTCCTACTCAGCGCTCAGCATCTCAGTTCATATTTGTCTCACAGGTCACTATTCTCTAACTATATACATTAACCAGCCACTCTGGTGGCTGTACTTATCTTTGACTTGTTTGTCAGTGCTGTCATAATAGTGTCATATCACATGATGTTGGATGGAATTGCGTGAGCCCTACCTTATGTGATTATCTAAAGTACCCATGTGAGCCCAAAAGCACAGCAGAGTACATTCATGCTCAGTGTGGTACTGATCACACAGTGGTCTTCTTCCTTAAGTTGGTCTCTCCTTCAAGGTTCAGTCTGAATGAGCCTCAACTTAAAATGACTGGTTTTTGCCACCTTTGCATAGCTTGTTCTAGTATGCTCATTCAGCCTAACCATTTCACAAGTATACATATTGTGCCCATCCAAAGGCAGAAAATACATTGACCATCTTTCCATGGCTAGGTGAATTCCTCCAGTGAAGAATCAGATGTTCAATTACTTCTAAACAACTACTAACTGTGGCCAGCCCCCTCTGAATTACAGTCTCCACCTACTAAACTGGTACCTATGCCAGCAGCACTATGGGGCCAGAAGAGTTTGGGTTTTCAGAGCCACTGCAGAGTCCAGATGACTCACCCTCATCTCAGCTACCATCCCACTCTCTCCCTGGTGACTTCAACTTTGACAGCAACTTGGATATGGGACATGTTTGGTATTCACTGTGGTAGTCGTGTTGAGGATAACATACTGGGCAACCTTGACAAGCCACTGGTACAATTCTTCCACATTCACTGTTGGATTCTGATGGATGATTATACCATATTCCAGCCTCATTTTATTCACCCTCCCTAAAGCCTTTCATGCTAAGTGGGTTTCTCGCCCATTGATGTGCACGCCACTCTTGTCAACACCATGGCTGAAATGGGATTGACATACAGGTTGCCATAGAGCTCTTGCTCTCAAGCAGGAAAAAACGGGCCTGATTTACATGAGCATGAACAGCCCAGGAACCATGACAGTAATGGGGATAGGGACTGGGTAACCTATCGCCAACCTCTGATATGCATTGACTTTTATGATCAATCCACCTCTCAAACGCACTCAAAATTCCAAACGCAACTCCAGCTCAATATTACCACTGAAAAACTACTATCGCAGGTGAGCGGGATTGGTCGGTGGTATGTTTGACAAAGCAAATGTGCTCTGGAAAGAGGGAGAGGAGAGGGCTTTCAAGACATACAGTGACCTCAAAAACCCTTTCCATACTAACCTGGATAGCAGTGCACGAAGCGCACTGCCAAACACCATGGGAATCTCGCTTAGCTTTGGTGGAGTTATAAATAGTACATACCCTTGGCTACAAAATTGCCCCTTAGATCATGTGATTTGGTCCACAGGGTATGAAGATATGGTCAATTCAAAACAGCAATGTCATGGAAAGGGTTTTTGAGCTTTTGAACTGGTGAGTAGGATCTTAGTCAAATCATAGTAAAAGTGCCACTGTTTGTTAGTACAAACAAAGATATACATATAAACAATATGTCTGAGTTTGAAATAGTTTCCACACTTCTTGTTTCTCAACCACCACCATGGTCAGATCTCTCTCTCTCACTAAACACAACACTATGCTTTCTTTGCTTGATTCTGGTCTTTCTGGTGAAGCCATTGCTAAGCAAACTGGTGTTAGCCCTTCTACTATATCCAAACTTCACTCCAAAGAGTGTTCTGACCTTCCTAAAGCTATTGGAGGTTGTCCTTCCAAGCTTTCCCCTACTAATATTCGTCATGCTCAGCATCTTCTTACCTCTGGACAAGCTGAAAATGCTGTTCAAGTCACCAAAACCCTTGCCAACATCATCAACCAGCCTCTTTCTAACAGTACTGTTCACTTCCATTTGAAGAAATCTGGTATGAAAGCTGTGGTCAAGTCCAAATGCTCTATTCTTTCTGCTAAACATCGCAAAGCTCATTTGGACTATGCTTATGCCCATAAGGACTGGACTCTAGAGAACTGGAAAAGGGTAATATGGTCTGATGAGACCAAAATCAATCACCTGGGGTCAGATGGGCATAAATGGGTATGGAAAAGGGCAGGTGAGGGGCTCAGTGATAGGCTAGTGGAAGGAACCCTCAAGTTTGGAGGTGGTTCTCTCATGATGTGAGGCTATATAACTTGGGAGGGAGTTAGTTTTGCCACCAAGATTGATGGTAGGATGGATGGGGAGCTTTACCTTCAGATTTTGAAGGATGAGCTTCACCAAACCTTGGACTATTATGGTCTCAATCCTCCTGACATCAACTTTTAACAAGACAATAACCCCAAGCACACCTGCAGGATAGCCAAGAACTAGCTAGAGGAGCAAGAATTCACTACTATGGTGTGGCCTGCACAGTCTCCTGACATAAACCCCATTGAACATCTATGGGGTTGTCTCAAGAGGAGGCTTGCACAATATGAAAACCCCCCTAGTGGGATTTATGAATTGTGGGAAAGAGTTCAGGTGGAATGGGATAGGATACCAGTTGAGGAGTGTCAGAAGTTGATTGAAAGCATGCCTAGGAGGATTCAGGTAGTGCTGAGAGCAAAACCAAGTACTGAAATATCCAAATACCCATTTCTATTCAAAAGCTCAAAAACCCTTTCCATGACATTGCTGTTTTGAATTGACCATATCTCCATACCCTGTGAACCAAATCACATGATCTAAGGGGCA
>JBBPNZ010000464.1:0-19365 GCA_038091195.1 Phylloporus rhodoxanthus | reverse complement strand
CTTGGAATCCAACCACGCTTACTCAGCTCGCTCAGGTGCATCCGGGGTCCTTACCCGGCCGATTCCGACGCGCGACTTTCCTTCATGAATTTTCCGCATTGATATGAAAACCGCTGTAAACCGCGAACGCTCCGCATTCTTACGCAGCCACATCGCAAACACGTCATCCAAGCTACACGACGGATACAAGACTTTTATCTCACATACCTTTCTATCCATCACACGCATGCATTTCGTTTCTATTCTATTCTTTTCTCTTTGTCCACCCTCCCTTATTTAGAAGTCATACAGCGAGTCACTCACTCGACTATTTAGTTCCATCGTGCTCGAGTTTTGGATCATCACCTGACTGCACTCGCGTGCCACCACTTCCATTCCCACCACAGAATCGCATTTCATCCCTTACCTAACCGCCGCCTTCCTATTGCGGTTCATCGTCGTTAACCCCTTTGAATCTTCCCCTCATTTGTTGTCGCGCACCGTTGATCAACTACCTACAAACGCACGGTATCTTCCGCTGGTACCTTGCACACATTGCAAACAGTTGTGGTCCTTTCGCATCCCGGATAAACCCACTACCGAAAATAACACCGTCCCCCTTGTGTCGTTTGCATTGACGCCGACCCCCCCACAAATGCCCCGTTGTAGAGCTTCAAGGGTGGCAGGAGCCACACGTGAACTGACAAACATGAGACGTCTTCCAAATATCAGTGCAGAGGAGCTCTCAGGTTCCCATTCACACTCACCTCCGCTCTATGGATTGGCTCCGCGCGGAACTTACCACCAACACCCTCACGACCGGGAGCGCACGAGTGAAAACACCTTTAAGACACCTGGCAAAACCTCATCGCTCTTATTAACCTCTCCAAACATTATAGTGATCTTGATGAACTTCATGAGGATATCGTATGCAGTTATGGCCACTTCGCGGACGCCAGTGGACATTCTTCCACTCCCGACCCCTGTTTTTTCGATGTCGTACAATAATTCCCACTACGCGGGTAGTGCGGTTTCTCCGCTGGTTCCCATTTGCGAAATTTGGTGATGGCTTTGTAACGCGTTTCAAATCCGAACGATGGCGAACGACATGTCACTTTGACGATGGAGACTGCGGCATAGGACCTGACACCAAGAGATCACCATGCACATGACCACCCAGTACTGGACTTATCCGGCTACACGCCATACTCTCCCCACAACGCGGCTTAAAGGCACTCGCTCCAGCATCACCAGCTGCAGACGGCATCAGGAATGGCCCGAACGGACCGCGAATAAGAACGCGTCAGCAAATGGCATAGCGTACTTACCGGAGATAGCGCATAGCAAGCCACCCGCGCCGGGACTCGAACCGCATGCATCGCCCCGTGGCCGGCGACGACTCCGGAAATCGTTCAAAGGAGCTATAGATCGCATCGAAACAAGTCAGCGAACAACCTGAACAAGAGGTCAAAGCTTACGCACCAGAGTTGACCCAAGTCGAGCGGATCGCAACGGACGGTGACGAAGACCGGATAGGCCGAAGAGCCTGCGGAAGCATCAGAAGACATCAGGGAACGCATAGAGCGAGCAGGGGAGGACATACCTCCGGCACCTATCAGATGGCCCAGGCGACCAAGGCCGCGAAACTGCCACACCACGCGATGCATACAATACCATGGGACTATCAAACGATGGTAGGGGCCAGCGCGTCGACGCGGCAAACGGGAAATGTACAAAACCGGGTCCAGATTTGCGGATAGGCGAACAGACCAAACCTGGGGTCGACGAACGCAAAGGGAGACATCCAAACCTACGGCGACAGCATCGGATACGATAGAAACGGATGCCGGATGGATTGTGCAATGAGCGGCGCACGAAAGGGACAAGTCGATGTAAGACCACTAGCTGAAGATCAAGCAAATCAGCGGAAAATGCTGCGAGTACAAGACGTCGCACGCACCTAGGCCACCCATGGCTCATCCGAGCTCGTTCACCAATTACTTCGGTGGCTATGGCGACGTAGAAGGAACGAACCGCGATCCACAAGAATCAGTCACACCCGAACGTACGAATCAAGGAACTAAGACGCATGGCCAAGTCAAAACCACAGCAGGCGAGTCGGACACATTAATACATACCACAGAAGCTGGCCAGCATCCCAAACCTACCTTCGGACCCGCGCAAGGGCGCACAAACCAACAAGCCGAGCGCAAGCACTCCAGAGCAGTGTGGCCATACCCGAGCATCACTTACCATATATAGACAACGATAAAGACTGCGCTGGCGCTCAAGCGCTCCATGGGAGGAATGCTATATTGCTTCCTCCTTGACACATCCTTCGGAGTAAAGACAATAGGTCGCCACACAGCCTAAGCTGATGGACGAGTTGTATCATTACATATTCCTACCCATGCAGTACGTGTCTAGGTACATCGTAGGTACAACACGTTCGCTCCTACTGTCGGGGTTCGAGAGCTTACGCAGTCGTGCGTCGCTTACTCCTACTTCATGGGTCACAGCGCGCTCTCCCCCGACAGGTTCGGGTCCTGCTTCGGGCCGGGAAGGCCTCCGGCCTTTCGCCCAACCCGCAGCTTACATTTGCACGTACATTGCACTGCATCTTCCTTTCTCTTGTATCTCACGGCACTACCAAGGCATAGACTGAGAAGAAGCTTTGATGATATGGCGAAATCAATCACTGACCATCATCTGATTAGTCTTCTTGCCGATATGTACCCACGTACTGCTCTTAGAATTGACGCGTGCCCAGGAGCGTCCGTTCCGGGTCCAATTCAGCCACCAGACCTTGACCGTACCACGGCGGCAACTCTCCCCCATCCTCGTCCGCCATCCCTCTTATCACCCCATCCGCGAAAAAGACATAGCCAGGTATATAGCGATCGACGAACCTGACCAATCCCAGTGCGTGAGCAACAGCAACACAAATCAGAGAGAATCACTCGCGTCTTCACCTGCGCATCCGTCATACCTCTTCCCCCATTTTTAGCCTTCATTTTCTGCTCTTGTTCGAGGCGCCACTGATAAATGGTCGCATACGACGGCCCCGTGATCTAGCGAAAGGATATCAATATTGGACATAAAACCAGCAAATTTCGCATGCGTACCTGAATAAATGCGTCAAATGCGCGCCACCATTCGATGTAGGGTCTCAACAATTCATTGACCGCAAGCACGTCCTCGAGCGAGACAAACGCTTCCAAATCAAATTCGTCGAAATCTATCAGTGGTTGTCGCCACCGCAGCTCAATCACATCCCGGCGCACGGGGTAGAACCCGACACACCACCCCTCGAGGACGACCACGTCCACGGGTCCGCGTATGACCTGAACCTCAGGCGCACGATCACCCTCGCCACCAAACAAGCTCTTGTCAAATACCGGCAAGGCTACTTGGCTTGGTTCACTATCGACGTCGTTGACCATCTTGAGTGCATGGAAGATCTGACGCCCAAGCTCCATGTCATGTGTCCCAGGTTGGCCACGACCACGCAACAGTCTGTTTCGTGGATATGCCTCAGCGAGCGCTGTCAATTCCGCATGGGGTAAATAGAGGTCGTCTATCGAGAGGACAGCTACCGACAGTGAGTAGGGTGGTCCTGCAAGCAACGAACGAAGGCGGGACGTGAGAAATGTCTTGCCGCTTCCTTGTGGTCCTTGGACACCAACGAAAAGTGGTGGGTAGCTAGACCTAGTCGAGTGACACACTCGGTGTGTTTGCAAGCAATTCGAGACGTGTTTCGCCATTGCATAGACCGCAGACGGATACAGACCGCTCGTTGCCATCGTCGACATGATGGGGGCCTGGGAACTGGCAGGCTAGCCAAAATTTAAGTTCTCTCAATCCAGAGTCAGACCCTCGGAAGGGTCCCTCCCTTCGAACGCCATGGCACTTGCCGCACCACTATGGGCATTCTGAAATCATACCCTGCCTTGGTTTGCTTTTTATTCAACACGTATAGACAGATTCTAAAGGAGCTCGTGAAGGAATTGATCTGTTCAACGATCTCTCAACCCCAAACGGTCGCTCGCTAGGGACGAAGCAGATTGGGATGCCGTGTCGCTGGGCCAGGCCCATGCAGGAATCGGTACTTTGGTCCGCATCTTACCCGCATTGAATAGGAGAGCAGGGCAAGGACCAGGGCAACGCCATGTCAGGCTTCATCAAACCTGTGCAATTTGCCTGATTTCTGCGGTCCGTGATCCGCCTCGTCTTATCCATCTATCAGCTGAACCATCGCTCAAAGAAATCCTCACGCTGATTGCGTTCACGCTTGTTATCTGATCAGATAGTGTTCCTATCTTTCCCACATCGCATATCCGTGAAACTTTCAAGCCCATTTGATCCAGACACCACTCGAGCTCAGTAATGTCTGCTTACGGCGCCGTTTCCCGTCCCGCACGGTCCTCCTATCTCCCCACCACAGTCTGGCCCCATCCACGCGACCCCCACGCCATCATCACCCTCATTCACATTGATCTTGCCGCGATCGTCGACCCAGGTTTGCTCGACCATCTACATGCCATCTTTGCAGATGAAATCGAACAGGGGCTGACCTATCCCCAAGAAGACATGCGCGATCCAGACGCGTTCAAGGCCTACTTTTTCGCCGCAGACGTCGTGATCGCCATCGTCGGGGATGACAGTGGGGTCACGCCCAACCCACTCGCTGCGGACGGCGCACCACTAGCAAAAGAGGTCGCAGTCGACCTCGACGCTGCACGCGCGGGTCGATCTTGGGACGCTTGCCTCGTCGGCTTCTACTACGTACGTGATCGCTTTTTAAATTTCAATTCGAGCCGCAAGCGTATGCCCTTCCCGTTAGTGGTGTTCGGCGAATGCGATCATAAATGTTGACAGGGTCTAGGGCCTTGAACCCACCGCAACCGTGTCGCTGATCATCGACGTTTAGGTGAAACCCAACTACCCAGGGCGTTCCTCACACGTAAGTGTCCCCACCTAGACAAGCAGGATCGTCTCTCGCTCGCGAACCAATCGCGCTCGAGCCCGCCCGGGGCTACGGACGGAAATGAACGCTCAGACTCTGATCCCACGTTTCCATTCTAGATCTGCAACGCGGGTTTTGTCGTCCCGCCATCCCACCGAGGGGGTGGTTATGGGCGTGTTCTCGCGCGATCCTATTTGTATTATGCACCGCGGCTGGGGTACAAGGCAAGCGTGTTCAACTTGGTGTACGTGAATAACGTGGCGAGCGTTCGGTGCGTCACTGTCTCAGGTCCGGGGGCTGACTGACCTCACAGTGATGCGCAGGCTTTGGGAGAGACTTGGGTTCGTCAAGGCTGGGTTGATACCCAAGGCGGGGAGACTGAAGCGGACAGATGGGCCAGGGGAAGAATATGTCGACGCTTGGATCATTTACAAAAACTTTGAAGATGAGAAAGGGGAGGACTCGGTATGATAAACGTATGGGCCCAGGCTGGCTGCAAGGCTGAGATCACGCTGCGTATTACAGTCAGTCACCCTAGATCATGCATCATGCAGTGGCTGCCCATGAACAAAAGCGTAGGCGGCGTTGACATATCACGAGGTCACGGAGAGTTCCAATATTACTCCAACGCAGTTGCGGCGGCCATCTCAATCCACCCAGGTATGTGCATGTGGCACTATCTATCTCATCAGTGGCATCTGGAGGCGTCATACTCATGAAACGTTTATGATGGTCAAATCGGATATGAGACATTGATAACACAGAAAGCAGTGCCTAAAGTTTGGCGACAAAGACCACCGAGCTGGAAGGACCCAGCACCAAATTGGCGTCCGCAGGCGCAAACAATGTATAAGATGCGGACGAAGCACCTCCAAAAATGACCAACAGCCAAAAGTGGCCGACTGCGCTTGGATAGCCACTATGGAGAATGAAAAGACACAATCATAATGGGGCCAGTCCGACCGCCTTGTAAATGATCCTGATGACGACTGATCATCATCGGCGGCGGCCGTGGTGGGTAGGGGGTGGTTGGCGGGCGGAACGCATGGGGAACACCGTCAGGTGTGAACCCCTCCGGCCGATGATCAGACAAACGTGTGATCGTGCTCGCGGATCGTCACGGGATCGCTGCGCGCACCAGCAGTGCCGGACACGCTTGGCGAATTAGTGCATTCAAGGGTGGAGACTATCTGTAACCCGCAGCCCCCAGCCCTCGTCATCGTGAAGGAACGGGGGAATGCGAAATCAGGATGTAAAACGGAGCGCATGATGCGCATGCGGACTGTGTTGAAAGGATACGAGGAAGCGTTGATCTTGGGTTGTGTCCATGTGTCTCGATGATGCACTCGCTCTCTACAAGCCCGTGTCGTCTACAATGGGGTCAGAGAACGCGGAAAAGGATATGTTGGTGTGAAAACTTGCCTCTGGTTCCCCAAAACAAGACGCGATGCTCGAGATCAGAAGACAGTCGTGTTGATATCGTGCATTCTGTGTTGGGTTCGCGGAACAGCTTTAGCGAGGGAAAGGGGGACAAAAGGGCTTGATTGCCTTTGGAACCTGTGCGAGTCTAGAAATCCAATTCCGCATCATCGAGTGAAAGGGAGATATTTAAAGTCAAAAGGCGCACACGTGTGGCTGTTCCAGGAGGCTGCCATCAACGAGGGTTTGAGATTGGGGTACAATTAAGAAAGTCTCACCATCGACCCAGTAACATACTTCTAATTGATCCATCTCATACTTGCACAGGTGATCCCCAAAAAAAGAAAAGAAAATCGTACGATGCTACAATAAGTTCATCCTGTGTTATGGAACCAAGTATGGGCGGGAGCTGTAAAGCGGGGTTGCTCTGCGAGCGCGAGAATCATAGTGGGCAGTGTTCTGCATAACCCCGCACAAGACGCACGATCGTCGTTGTCGACTGTTGTGAAGCAAGGAGAAAAGGTATCCATGTTCGCGGTCGCTGTTCAACTTTTGGTAAGAACCAGACGTTCGAACAAGCACATTGCCCAAATCAACTACGACGCACAACGCACATACTATGAATCATGTGCGCACACAGCACGGAAACCGGATCCACTGAGAGCAGGAGCATGTGAACCGCTTGGAGAGGAACGGTAGCAAACGCGCTGTGGGTAAATGAGAAGAAGCCCCGATATCTCATTCAAATTCCGTGACGAGAATCGAGCCTCACATAGAAGCGCGGCGTTGGCATCCGTCAAACGCGCCCACAACCAGTCATTGGCCCTAAACTTTATCCAACGCGTTCGACGCCAACGTACCCTTGGAAAGGCAACAAGGTTCAATACCTGCCATACTGCCGACATAAACGGCAAGTATGCAATGGAGGCCGGTCGCGATAATGAAACGGCAGATACATTGCAGAAGCTTGGAGAGTGCCATGAGGTGATCGCGTGTCTTCCATCGCTACTTGGGAGAGATGGAGTGGGCGAAATGCGGCGTTGTTCGCATTACATCACGGGTTGGGTGAGTTTCTGTAATCGGCGGGACCACGGACAATGAGCCCTTCGTGCTGTGGTATCTGTAGCGCTGTGAATCAACGTCTGCAGAGCAAGCCACATACCTGCCATCCTGTATATAACGTGCTCACGGAGACCGCCAGCAACGTCTTTCCGTCTCACGCGTAATGCGTTCTGTCAGGCTGACGCATGGCTGTGTGACCGTCGAGCTACAGCCATCTGCGTGTATCAAAGTGTATTAGTTGACAGTACTGGCTGAGCACAATCATCGGTGGTATATCGAGGTGAGACAAGAAACGTCAGCACCTCAGCCTCCGCCTCGCCTACCCGCCTTATCGAGCGGACACTGACACCCAAAAGGGTCGAGCAGAGCCGAACATAACTCCGAATCAAGGATCTGCCCATCGCCTACAGAACGGATCTTTTTGTTTGGAAAAGGACAGTGCCAAGGGGTGAGATACATAAACGACCTGAAAGGCATGTTCCAACAGAAACGTCTGATACGGTCTGGCGCGGAGTCCCAAATTGGCAGTCGGTTTGAGACCTCCATTTAAAGTAAACGATCCGACTCGGGGACTATCAGCTGTAGGCATCGCTGTAGTAAGAGCACCTAGTAGTTGGGTTCTGGGCTGTGTTAGGAGAACCAGACGGGATGAACATATGCCGTTGGGAGCCCCTTCGTTGACGTGGCAGGAAGTGGCGCCTATCACCATTGGTGAGACATGCGATGTTTTACTCAGTGCCCGCATGCCCACACGATTACGACCAATGTTTGCACATTTTTCTTGTATTTATCAAAACTTGTTCTTTATACTGTACATATGCCTACGAAAAAAAAAAAACTGTATGCAGCTATTGACACAACATGAGTATGCAGTAATATGGCCCAATGCGAGATGAAGCAAAGTTGTCCGTCACCAGTGATACTCCATATCGCCCACCGCAAGGCGAGAAAGCGGGAAGGGTATAGATAGGTCCTTAAATATTCGGTAGGCGACCTGGGATAGCAGTAAAACTGGCGAGTATACAATACGCATCGTCTTCAAGACGATTGTTCTAGGCGAATAATGTGAGCTACAATAGGACAGAATTACCAGACTGCGGGCGAAGCGAAAGCGAACATCTTTGTTTTTGAATGAACGATAGGAATGGCTTGTGCTTTCGAGAGACCCGGCGATGATGAAGCAGAGACAATTTTGGCGGTATAATCTTCGATACCGGTAGGTGTGGGGGGAGAGGCTGACGACGCTGGTGACGTCGAAGCGGAATAGGACGGTGAGGGAGTGTCGGGGGTAGTAGGGGGAGTCATGTAAGCCGCCGAAGGGTTGGGGGGAGCGGGGATAACCGGCTTTGGGGGTGATGGATACCGCTGCCCATAGGACGGTGAAGGCGAAGTCGTCATTGACGACGCTGCAAATGGATTTGTAGTGGGTGGCGGCGTCGACTTCTTTGTCGATGGGAGGATATACGTAGGGTAGGGACCCGGGCCAACGAAGTCTTTTCGGATCATCTCCTCGAACTCGCGGAGGGTGACCGGGTCGACATTGAGCTCCCACTCGAGGTACTGGCACATCTCCCGCTCCATCTGATTGATCTCCCGAAGCTGGAACATGCCTTGGGCAACGATGGACCACGATTTGTTGGAGTAAGTGTCGTCGCAGATGACCTTGGACGCGAGCATGAAGGCCGATACGAAAAGGCGGTGACCGGATGATCCCCGAGCGGTCGGGAATCGCGCCTTGAGTCGCTGTAGGAGAACGAGAGCTGCGAACGTGACTGAGGGATGCAGCTTGGTCCTGTGGAGTGCATAGGCAATGAAATGAGGTAGTTTGATCGTCGAATTGGATGAGGATGGGGGGTACTCGGGGCATGCAAAGAGATGGGTGATGAACCTTGCACATAGCCTGGACGTCTGCTCGTGGCCGTAAAAAGGATCCTGGCGGCTAGAGGGCTGGGTGGACGGGGGCTTCGTAGAGGGTGCCTGGGGGGCATGGTGAGGGAAATACCGGGCAAGGGCATGGTATACTCACTGGCTGGAACGGGACACGGGGATGTGAGGCGTTATGCGATGACCTGAATGGCGAAGGATGACCAGCGGTGACTGGACCGTGCACAGTGGCCATAGGACGAAAGGTGGCGCTTGGTGGTAGTGGGCTGGGGGAAGGCTAATCGTTCGGAAGCACTGGTGGAGAGGAACGAGTGAGTATATAAACCCGCCGAATCCCTGAGAGAAGAGCACGATCACCCGGAAAATTAAATAAAAATAGGAATAAATAATAATATATCCCATGCCGAGCAGCATGCCACCAATTTTTGTTGGGACCTGACCACCGTGCCGGCGCGGCACATCAAATTTTTATTATTGGCACCGCCAAATAACTGGACCTCCGTGGAATGAAACAATGGAAAACTCACCGTGGGAATCCCCTGTCGTGCGTGCACTCTCGTATGTCTTCGCTTGCGGCCTCGAGGACGGCAAGATCAGTGTAAGTGATCGAACCAAGTGAGTACGCGATGCGCAATGTCGCCACAGCTTTCAAAGAGGATGGGGACGGCTCTGCCCTTCACCCCTCCTTTTATACTGGGAAACAAGAACCCTTGCACGGACTTGCTGACAACAAACTCCGGTTAATGGAGGCAGTTTCACTAAATGCAGCGCACGAAGCACATCCAAAACGCGATCCACGTCGCACTTAAATGCGCTGCTGGGCTTGAACGTTTGAACTGGCTCGGCTTAGCACAGCTTTGCCCAAGCCACACTGGCTCCCTGTCCCGAGCCATCCATTCTTTCCTACAATGTTCTAGTCCATGGAGCGCCGATCAACGTTCCAATGCTTTCCGGTAGGACCTAGAACCCTTACTATCATTTCTCTGGGCTCAGTGCTGGACAATTCCAGGGGCCCTTTCTCGACCCGGTTTCAGGCGAACGACCTGTACCGGAACTCGTCTGCGCATGAGGCTATTGACCTCTCGGCCGATTCTCTGTCATCCGCCCAACTTGCGCATTCATTTCGGATAGCATCCGAAGTGTACTTTCTGTCCGACACTGTCATACGGAGAGCTTTTTCATTCTCAACGCTGACAGCAGCACTACATAAGCTTGCATAGCACTCACACTTGCTCACCTGTCTGCCATTCTCAGACTCGGTCCGATTCGAGTCGTCCTCTTTCCATGCGCAGCTGACTTACCAACTTCGTCCGGCTCTCAAACTCCTCGTGACTTCTCCCCACATGCCACGCGGAGAATCAGATCCATCATGTTCATTTCACACAGTTATTCCTTCTTTCTGCCTCGCATATCAAGGCAGCTATCCTTGAGGCCTTCCTCAGTCCGAATCTAATTTACTTTCAGACATGGCAGGATCCATGGCATTTGTGCGTGGTTGATAATCACTCGCATCCCCATAGTCAAGCATCCCTTTCCCATCGGTTGCAACCCGTATCGTCCAAAATCGCGGGGGTCGCCAAGGTAGCCCCTGCTCCTGGCCTGACCCAACCCTTTTCAAACATTTATCCACCGTTCAGGCAATGCGGGTCAAAGTCTGATTGCTCCGTCCCATTGACTAACCTGCAGAAATGTCAACCCGAATAGGGTCTGGACCGCACACCTGGGAGCGCGCCCACCTTATATGGCCAGGGCTGATGTGAATACCCATAACGCCGTAAGTTGGGCCATTGACAAGACATCCAAAGATGTACTAGAAATGTGAACAAAGAATTGACACCTATTAGTTGGCAGCTGCTGAGGTGCTGTCTATTTCATGCGATCTTGCGGAACCCCGGCGCGAAAGAAGACATCCATTGTCTTGAGCATCTGATCGTATCGTTGCCCTTGCCAAACCGAGCAATGTCTTGGGTCAGATCTAGCTTGATTATACGATTGGTGAGTGGAAACGTAGCAATGTTCGACTTGTCCTGTTATCTTGAACTCCTCTCCGACGGACGTATGGCGCCATCGGTTTCATTTATGTTGATATCAGTGCGTAAACTAGTGGTTGACATACGATTTCAAAACATACGAAACACATGCCAGCAGTGGATTGAAATCGACTTCTGGATGAGCATCTGTCGAGCCTTGCTTCTCCACACCGGTTCGGTATGTTCCCTCGGAGAACTTGGAAGCAGAGCCGCTTATCACGATATCGATGGGAGCGTTGCCACTGCTTCCATTACGGAGACCGTGGCATCATGATTAATCAATAATCACGATATCCCTCTCCAGGATGCAACATCGATTTTTTATACGCGACGAGCCACATTGGACTCTGTGCAGAGAAATTATGTGTCGGACTCCCTGCACTAGTGGAGACTCTGGGTCACCCGAACTTGACGTGTTGGAGGCGGACTTGGACTTGGGTCGTGTTGGGCTTTTTTACATAAATGACACGACAAATGATTCAATCGGTGGCATTCTGGTTCCGCTGTCATGTTGAGTGTAGCAGGCTGTCAAAAAAAGTAGACAAGGCTACAAATTGACAATGCTAGGGGATGAGCTAGCGTTGTTTCAAAACGTAGCAACACTCAACATCGATCTCCCTCGCTCTCGGGACCTCTGTGCGTCGCCTATCGAGTTGATCCAAGATGCCATCGAACATACACATATCAAGGGTCGTGATCTCCACCATATACGTGAACACAAATCTAATCACGTTACAGAATCGTTACCACCCAACCTTGACGACCTGGCAACTGGTAAAAAGTCTTGACTCTTGAAGGTATATTCAGCGAGGTCTGAGCTCACAACGCACAACCGGTTCGGTGTTTTAGGTGCTGATCTGAGCGAAGTGGCTATAGCAGTGCGCCGCTCTCGGCCGCATATCCATAGGCACTTTTCGGGGTTTCGTCGGTACACGTTGCAGGAGTAGTGTGCGCTCTCACCCGAACCCGACCCTGGGAACTGACGCAAAAGCTTCATCCTCTGCACCGGCCAATTCAATGCAGTACCACTATGTGGCTAGTACTGGCTATCACAGTAGCCCCCGCGCTGATGGGCCTAGTGGCGCGCCGCCGCCCCAGCGTGTCATATGTCAATCTTTAAGTCGTGTCCTGTCAAAATTGATCATTCGTACCTGACCGCATCGCGCTTACACAGGTCGGTGCCTCTACCAGTGAGTTTCACCATATTTTACCTCGCATAATCTGTACGCCAATGCGACGAAGAAGCTGCTTAGCGCCTGCTTCCCTCCGCTGATGACGAACACACAGGAAGCCATCCTCGTTCCTACTTCACCGCACTCAAACGCAATCTTTCCTTTCCAACGTACATGACTCGATCGTTTTTCATCTTTGAAGCATCCAGCGATGTAGCATATATCAGAATCGTGCGTCATGTGTTGCAAAGACTGATGCCATTATGATCTGCACAGCATGACCATATATCGACATGGGCGCCGTCTTGCAGTACGCATATGATGATCGTTTCATCATCATCATCGTTTTTACGAGCAAAGAATGAATTCCAACGCTACAAATTCCTTTTCACCCCGGACGGACCGGTCCAGAGAGCCGAAATGCCTGCAAAGAGCGCGCTGGTGAGTTCCGCTGTACACGGAGCGTCAAGGATAGGTTTACTTGGCCGGTGACCGTACCGCACTAGCAAAGCGCCGTGTTGCGATGTAGGGGAACGGCGTTGGAAAGGAGACCGTGCACATCTCGACTGTCCCACATTACTTTTGCGTTCGTTCGGTCGACATACACGGATCACGACCAGGAACGCATTGCTTGCCACTCAACGGACCTCTCCAGTGGCCGGCGCTCCGAGGGCACGGTGCACGTTGCTTCGCATTGGCAAGCCCCCCATGTATATATGTAGATAAGGGTCAGACGATGGCTGGCAACGTTTTGGCTGAATGTTTCCGGCTATGTTCTGACTGCGGACGATCCACGTTACCCTGGCACAGGGCCGAAAAGAGTGGTCTCAGCAGAAGCAACTTTCAAAAAGGGCATGTTCATTTGACTCCGCGGAAACATGTCGCGATCGAGTCTAAGTAGAGTCTGCTATCTTATCATTCTTCCGTCTCTCGACATCCCCGCGCCGTGCAAACGCCACCGTCGGTGATAGCTATTCGGGTGAGCACGCGTCGGGCCGGTTCGTGCTCTTCGTCAAAACTATTCAAGACGGAACGATACAGACATGTGGCCAAGACCCTTCGTTGGCCCCCATGTGATGATATTTTTGAACGATTCTAGCCCTGGCATTCAACACCAGCGAACAGGTTTGGCATGCGGAGGTGAATATACATAGACAGTGATCTAGTCTAGCCCTAGTGTCCATCCTAGTGCACCACGTGGCACGTCCCCATTGAAAACAAGCGAATAAAAAAATGGCATGCCTCGAGGCAACAAAGTTTGATGGCAAGCATGATGGAACCCGAGCATGCACCTTTCCTCCTCTGGCAAAAATCACGTGAGGAGATGTGGTGGCAGATACAGTCACGCTGCATGGCGTGTTGTTGTTGTCAATTTTGTTTCCTTTTTCTCTGCTTTTTTTTTCCCCAACGTGGCATCACGACTGAAGTTGGTAAATGAATTCCGCCCACGTTCTGGGGTTGCTGTACGATACGAGCGGTTCCGCGCTGAAAAGAGGCGTTGTGTGCCTGTGTGTCCTTGATATTTACGTTCCGAGTGTTTGATCCGGTGTGTTTGGGCAGTGCTATCTTGCCAAGTCGTCTGGTGTATAGGGACTTGGACCTGGTGTACGTCCACAAGAACGGACGAGGACATAAAGCGATATACATGTCATGTGGAGCGCTTGGCCTTATCGACATGGACAAGGTTAAGTTACGGGATCCGATTAGGTGTCGAAGTTCGGTCCGCGATTATGATATTTGATCGGGACGTGATCCTCAAGGTGGTGCGATGCGGGGAGCACTTAGACGATTGAATGGAAGACGTACGCCTGCTGCGTGGTGACATGCCGCAAAGGCGTATACCTACATCGCCTTGCGAGCATCACGGTAATGGTACGTTCAGGAGTAAAGGTAAGTCGATACCTGCTCCGGCCAATCAAGTGGAGGACGTATTGGTCAAGTGGATGGACGCGCTTCCACCGTCGACCCACTTCTGATGTCTTCTTCACGCACCGGTTCGTGCTACGTCCAAATAGGTTAGGTCTGTTAATCCTGGTAAACCCGTCTTTAGAATTACTCAAACCGCGATACGCAGAAAAGCCTATCTCCGATCATGTCCTATCGTCTCCCTTTTTTGCATCACGGCGAACGACTCCTGTGGGCATTTGAGACTGGTTTCAACCCGTACTGGTCGTGCTCTTCTTCTCATTTCCTGCAGGGATTCCATCGTGAAGGTGTACTGGAATAGGCAGCTTCTTTGTCACTCTTCCTATTGTCCGCAGCACAGGTTGAAACGGAGCAGCAATGCGTCAAGTGGAAGCCTTGGGCCAATTGCCCGCAGAAGCAGACAAGCTTCTGCTCCTGTTGAGATAGCTAGTCACCCTAAATCAATGCTCCGGTGATATGACCTGGCTTCTTGATAGCGCTCAGCTATCTCTACCAGTTTTCTATCTGAGAATCCCAAGCTGTTTGCATCTCATTGGCTGTGTACCATGCCTAGCGTAGGCTTTGGAGCATGCTGCCTTGCATCTTACCATCAGGCGTTGAACGTTTGAACAGCGATGGTGCCGCTGCGTTTGGTGCGGGCATAACTCCAACATTTGATTCGGAACTCACCCATGAACAGGGCACTAGCCCATGATGAAGCGGCACCTTGATACATCCCGGACGGAACATGGATGGGTACCTTGACCTGCAGAGATCATCAAGGGCCAACGTGCATTGGCTGCTATTTTCCTCATTGTGCCCAGGGTTTGGACGACTTTTCTCTCACTCCAAAACGGTTGCGCTGACAGCAGATTACTTTCTAGAACGTCTGCGCACCGTCATGTCCAACGCCGCAGCATGTCTGGCACCCTTTCGTCGGCGTTTCGGATATCGTATGACCTCAGAGTCAATAAGACCTCAATATGCTCGTCTTTTCGGGGTTGCGACCCATCTCCGGAGGCCGCATGTAGTGGACAGGGCAGTGTTCATCCACCGTATGCTCTAGACAGCGACACTTGGTGAGTCGTGGTCCGTTCCGTATGTTTAGCTCTAAATTGACCCCGAAAGCTGCTTTGCGTGAAACTTGTCCATGGGAGAAACCAAGTCGTGGGGTACAGTACCAAGTAGAGGCATGGATTTGTTGGAGGTGTGCACTACGTCCATTCGCTCTTCACTCAGTTGCTAAGTACTCCCATATCCCTATAGGCACCGTCACTGAGGCGTTCGTGTAAGTGATAGTTCCTCACTCGCGAAGGTATTTTGTCTTAATGTCCGTGTCAGTAGCAGTTGTGGATGTATTCCATGGAAGGCCCGTTCACGCATCACCACCGTCATACAACGTTTACCAAGAAGAACAAGCCTAAATGTGCGCATACAACCACCCATTTCCCCAGTCATTCATTCCCGAGTCACCATATATCCGAACCGTGGCTCATGTGCAAACTGGTTTACCTGTCGTAGTGAACATATAATGTCAGTGGGCGATGTCGTGATAAGGTAAACTTGCTGACTGACCTGGTTCCCAGGACGTTTAACGCCTTGGCATAACATACATCTCACTTAGTCACACCCAGGATTACTCCGAACCTGCAGCATCTGCTCGTTAGGAGGTGCGTTTTGTTCGTGTTCATGTATTTATCGCCTGCAATGTATCTGACACAAGTTGCGCCACACTTGGGCTCACCACTTGGTTCGTTCCAAAAGAAACTCGATAAACCTGCGCAACTTTAAGCACAGTCACGGGTTAGATGGAGCCTTGCTACGCCCCGCGTTATATGGATATTCTCACGTATTTTTGGCCGATGCCTGGATATAAAAAGTATGTACTACTAAGCATGCGCAGCAGGTCAGGTCAGCAATTTTGCTCATCCGTCTGTTCCTAGCTCAAGTGCACTGTTTTTCCATCTAGCATGGATTAGACTGTGCCGGATCTTAGTTCGATGCGAGTTGACCTCCTTAAGGGTCAGTCAAGGATGTGCGGTCCGATTCCATTGTTCGCTGCGGATGACGGCCAGGGTGTGATAAATTGCAGGACACGAGGGTCTAATCGATGGATCCGATAACCTACACAGCCACACCGGGAATACGGACCTTCATCGAGCAAAACGATTTACCTGATTTCGAGCAAGCGCGCAAGACCGCTAATCCGGGGTATTCGCATGCAATTGCCAATGCATAACCTAGGATGATGGTATGGCAGACGCGGTGCCGGGGAATCACGAACGCGCCCGTTTCTTTTTGATACCGGCTACATCGGTGCTCTCCTCTCGTGCTCTCTTCGCGCTCCCGCCTCTGCTACTTGTTGGGGTAGTTTCCAGGCTTTCAATAACTTCCTCGTCGCTTTCAAATCTACAAAGTGGGTTAGTCCCAATCGTCGCTCCCCTGACCGCGCACTCACACGAATGGCGAAAGTGGTTCTTGTTTATGACCATTTCTCCTATTGAACTCATTGACTTCTGCATACTTCTTTTCTGCCTCTCTCTTGCGTTGCGCTCGCAGCCACTCCATTCGAGCCTTGCGGGCCGGTTTTTCCATCCTGCCCGTCCCGTCCCAGAGTTCTCGTTTTAGCTTCATCCTGCCCAACAAGATTGTCTCGAGATATTCGCGCGTGACGGCCAACTTGCGTGCCTCTGGCGTCGCCTTGTCGAGCAGGTTCTCTGTACGTCGCAGGAGGCACCTATTTTCGGCAATACGTGTCTCCATGGCTGGAATTGTATTGGTGAGGGTGGTGAATTGGCGGAGGGCGTCGACGACCATGTAGTGATTGGGGGCGCCCTTGACGTGGTTACAGGTTTCATCAAGCTCTTCCTCCTCTACTCGCCAACCGTAATTCGGTGGTGCCGCGCCGTGGACGTCCTCGGCTTCATCGTATGCTTAAAAAGGGGTTGAGTAGTAGTTTTGCAGCCAGGCGACGGTTTACCATCGGGATCAAGAAGCTGCAGAGCTTCTGTGGAGCTGGAGGGGGAGGGAGAGGTAGGGTCGGCGATGGCTTTGCCTTTACCTACAGAAGACGACCAAAGTGTGAGTAGCGAGTGCTGATTAGAAGTTTTGAGGCTGGATGATATATACCCTTGGGATCCGTACGAGCTTGGGGGGTATCTAGCACTGGTGAGTTTGACAGTGTATTCCCGCGGGCATTTTGGAAGAAATTTCGTTGAGGTGCCGATGAGGCAGTTAAGTCATCACTCGCTCTGGAGGCCCAGTTTGGTGAGTACATGGATTCGCGAGCCCGTGTAGATGGGAGGGAAGACGTACTCGGGTACCGGTACCCCTTTGGGGTGCTTGTGCATGAGTCTGCGGATGATTTCCTCGGTCTTGCCAACCGCGCGAATAACTTCTCGCTATGAGACACGGTCCAGTACTCCCCCTGTATGATTGAAGCGAGGATTCGTACCTTGGCGAGGGACTGAAGCTCTGTGCGAGTGAGGTCGCGAAGCTTTGGACTATCTAATGTGAGGGCCATTCCGTGGGTGGGGGGAATTAGCGTTGATCCGGGAGGGGGAAATTTGGGAGTGGAGGTCTTGACAAGCGTCCGGTCACGTTTGACCTTGTACTTATGTGGTGCACAGGAGTTCGTCATGTTAGGATTAATTATGTAAACGTCAAAGCCCCACAAAGCAAGTCCACGGATAACAACAATGGAATACTTTTGAGACATGTCATCCACCGACAGCCATTGTGTAGGTCCAAGTGGTACCTTTGTTGTTCTTGTTCTTGTCAACCACCGGGTCAGAAATACTATAAGACATTCGAGTGTTCGGAATATCTTTTCTCTCTCCCTCCTCCACCATCAGCGAGTGAATATTTGACCGTCGACCACCGCGCTTGAATTGCAAAGTATACGCCATGGTAAACCTACGGCCCAAGCCCAAGACAAAATCCGTCACTCCCAATACTGCCCTGAAGAGGGAAGCCACGGACCCAACGCCGCCTATGGTGTCGGATAATCCGAATCTCAACGAAACAGCCCTTCGAAAACTCCCTCGCGCAGAACTTCAGAACCTGGCCAAGGTAGGGGTACTTGTCGCGGCATAATGGGTGCGCTAATGATGAGAAGGCGCATGGAGTGAAAGCGAACATGAAGAGCGAATTGATTATCCAACGATTGTTGAGCCTCCAGCCCGCCAAGAGATCAAGGTAAAGGAGAATTGCTGAATTACATTGATTGACGTTGATGACCCCAAACATAGACCCGCCGAGGAAGATCCTGAGGAAGAACCATCGCGAAAGAGATTTAAGAACGAAGCTGCGTTTGGAGGGCCAACCAAGTTGCAAGGCCGAGAAACCACCAGACTCGCCACAGATGTCCCGGCCCAGGCCAGCGTCGAGGGTAAGAATAGAACGTCTTATGATCCACTGCGAGACTTGACGCCGTGCTGGTTTAGGAGATCCTCAACCTCCGGAGGCTGGACCATCAGGTCCGCGATCGATATCCCCAACGCAAACAAGACCCATCGCACTCCCCTACGACAAAGATCTGTTTAGCGAAACCGAATCCGAGATGACTGAAGAGGAACAACTCGATTATGCCACACCTATCTCGTCGCGATCTGGCACCCCCCCTGCTGCCAACGTAGTCAGCCTTGAACACTGCGTCACGATCATGCGACAAATTTCCGCACAAGATGCGACCCTTCTGAAAGAAGTGACAGATGTGCGCGAGACCGCGGCAAAGCTTCGAAAAAGAGCCAGGGACGTCCGGGACCTTGTGAAGGCGGAAAATGGTAGACGGGAGCGAATGGAAGCCTACTTTCGGTATTGGCAAGAGATCGTGCCGAGGTGGGACAGGAAATGGTTGTATGGAGAGGAGAAGGTGCCGGATTATAACATCGAAGTCGATGATTTGGACGAGTAAGTGTGAACCTTGTGGGGAGATGGGTGTATTGAT
>JBBPNZ010000463.1:0-19401 GCA_038091195.1 Phylloporus rhodoxanthus | reverse complement strand
TGAGGGACTCGCTCGGAGACATTGAAGTCTCATCATATGCCTTCACTTTCTCCTCTAGATCAAGGACACAGGCCCTCGCACGCGATGAGCAGGTGAAGAGAGAATCCAGGAATGAACATACTCCGGTAGAGGCTTCTCGTTCCGTCAGTTTTCCGAACCGCGACATGACCTCCCCAATGTACTAGAGTTCTGTGGTATTGTGCGTTTCTGTTATTTCTGCCAGTTCTTCCTGCTTTTCTTCACGCTGAACGTTTGTCGTACTCTTTGATCACAGGGCCCACGATTACCTCGGGCGGCGACGGGGGCGGGGCGGCGGGCGGGCCGCCACTCGCTCACTCGGTCATTTCCAAGGCGAGAATCTTGTACATGCCGCTTCCGAAAACCCTCACTGTCTCAGCATACTGACACCCTCTTCCCGCCCTCCCCTCCCTCGGTACCGTAGCCCCAGCTGCACGAGCGAGCACTACTCAACGCGGTTGAGACGCCCTCCAGCCTGTGCGACGGACTGGAGTGGCACTACCCCGCGCGTGTCAAAACGGTCAAATATAAAAAAGGTAAGCCTAATCCTCCATACTCTTCACTGACTGTGGCTACAACACGTCTCCATTGCGTTTCCCCAGAATAGTCTGCTTGCCCACACGCCCTCGCCCTCTCGCCCCTACCTCTCTGTGCTCTCTCCCGCGAGGACGAGACGGCATGCGAGCATGCCCTCACCGTTCCCAACCTCCCCGACAAGCCCACCCCCCGCCTTTGTCCACTAGCCGAGGCATCGCCTCGTGTGAAGATGAGGTGGCATGCCTGCACGCCCTTACTTGGTACCCGATGCGTCCACACGCTCTCGCCGTCGCCTTGGACGTCGCTCCGGCGCTCGACAATAGTGTTCAGCGTGCCTTGTACAGCAATGAGGACTCACCTGGCAACCACCTTCAAACCGCCTGACGAGTCCGCAAATCGACAGAACGACCCCAGAACCTCGGGGAGGGGAAGGCTCACGAGCTCACGCCGCGGTCATCGCGATCAAAGCGGACGCGTCACCAACGTCAGGACGCTTCCAGGACCCTGCGACGAAGCCGAAGAAGTTGCAGACACTGTCGGCACATGTGCAGGAATGGTTGGAGCAAATGCAGGAGTACTCACCAGCAGATGACCCAACACAACCCGGGCGATCCGACGAGCGAAATTGCCACGCGAGACGTCATGCACAACGCCTTGTCGGAAACTTACAAGCGGTGCGACGTGCGATGAAATTCAGCTGTTAAATCTGTCTAATCCATGAATGCACAACGTATGTAGGCTGCCGCACGGTACTCAGGAGTGAGAGGGCCGGTAAGCGCATGTATGTATAGACACAATCTGGGGCAATGGCGAGGATGCGGTGGGCAGGCACGAGGGACCATCGAGGGTAGACAAGGGAAAGCGAGCGAGGGCGGGTGGGTGTGCGCATGAGAGGGAGATGGCGCATATGCATCTGTACGCACACGATCGTGTGGAAAGGGAGAGCACGCGCCTGCACATGCACGTCCAGTCAGGGCGATAGCAAGTGCAGGTGGGCATGCGCGAGGGAGGGAGAAAGATGGCGCATATATGATTGGGTGGCTAGGATGAGGGATAGCGCTCATGCGCATGTGATGGTACAAGGCAACAAGGGGAAAGGGTGGCATGCGAGCACAGACGAAAAGGTGGGCAAAGGCGAATGGGGGTGAGGTGCTAAGGCCTGGCGCGCGCAGGAGAGGCAGGGCGGCGAGCACGCCTGCCTGACACGCTGAGACTCCCGGGATTGCCGCATGAATACTGCTTACCAGGTAAACAAGGTTTCTGCCGGCGAAGCGCGGCACTCACCACTCAGTGAATGATACTTCATGTCATCTTCGTTTACTCCTGGCGGCTTGGGGCCGGGACCGCCCGGAGGGCTTTATATTTTATTCGGTGCGCAGTCCAATGTGAGAAAAACCATGAGGTTGCTTAGGTAATTCGCTCCGAGTGTCCCCTAACTTACTGGTCCACTCATCTGTGCATCCAAAGGTGCCATCACAACTTCCAATGAATCCAATCACATCAAAGTCTGACTTGGGAATCAAACTTGACATTACAGTGCAAGCAATCAAGAACTTGATTGAAAAGTGGCAACCAGAGGATATGGATGATGAAAGGTGCTCTGAGGTTCTGGTTGCTCATTTCCAAAACATTCTTGAAATGCTCATGGCAGGCAGTCCACAGGTATGTGTCAGTCAAACATGTAGGAAGTTGTGAGCTGAGACATATCATTGAACTTAGGCATATCTCCTCTCTGATATGGAGGCCCACACTGCACACCTGAAGAAACTGAATATCTCTGAGACTGGCATGCTGGACTTGATACCAGATGCTCAATTGCATGCAGTAAAGACCAATTCTGTTGGAATGGCTACACTGTGGTCTGCTGGCACACTGCATCGCCACCTTTGTATGCTACAAGATCTTGTTCCACACACAGTGAGTATCAATGTTGAATCTGGAGAAGAGGCTTCTCTAAATGTCTATTTACCAGAATAAAGCTGCAGCACACCTGTGGATAAATGCATTCTTTTTCCGTGTTGCCTCTATGGTACCCAATGATTTGAAACTTGTTCTCAATGTCAAGCAGAAAGTCCAGCCTGTTACCTCAAGCACCACTAGCCTTGATTCATTGTCTGGTTTTGTTGACTACACAGCAATCTTGACCAGCAAAAAATGTGCAAGTAAGGCCCAAATCTTTATCTATGAGTTTCTTTTTCACTCATTCTTGGCAGTGTCCCTCATAAGGCGTGGGATTCAAGGATCCAAACCAGCAGAACATCATACACTTTTTGTTGCTGAAGCCAAGGGACAGGAAGAGCTTGTGAGCCACACCCCCCAGGTGATCTCTGAGATGTATGCATGTGCCAAGCATATAAGGTGAGTCAACTTGAGGCATCAAATCCACTCTAAAATTTGTCCAGAAAAGATATCATCCGTGGAGCATTGACTAATGGACAAGCATGGATTTTCTTTATCCTTACACTCAACAAGAATGGTTCAGGTGGCGCATTTTCCCGTTCTGAGGCCATCAACCTTATTGAACCTGGCACCACTTCCCTGGCCAATGAGATTTGCTCTTTAATTGCTGCAATTCTTGCATACTGGGTGGGCTTTGTGGTTATGTAAATATGATTGTGCCATTGCTGACTACTGAATACTCCATTTTATGGCCTTCAGGTTCAGCACAGTCATAAAGCAATTGAAATCAATGATTACTTTACAATGATAGACCTGTAGGGGTAACTTTCAACATATGACTCCAATTTTGAAAGGTCTTCAAGGCTGGTGGATGTGGTAAACTTACAAGCTCCAAAATATGTAGTGTTGATATTCTGAATCAGACTCCTCTCCTTCCAGCACTCAGTGAGACCATGGTTCCAATAGACCTTATCAGTCACCTGAATGCAACCATGACATTGAAAAAGAATGGTGTTGCAGAAAAAAGTGTATGGCCACAATGGGTATTGTGATCTGGAGATCCAACTTCATCATGGCTGAAGGTGGGATTGATAAAGGAAAGGGACCAGTCATCATTGGCACCACAAGTCCCAGGTAAGTACACCATATGTTTGAAGAGCTTTGAGATAATATAAACAACTTGGAGTGCTCTATAATATAAAAAGACTGCCTTCTAGTGAAAAAAACTCAAGTACTTGTACTCAGAGCTCTGGTCATAAAATCTCCCACTTTTCATATTGTATGTTAGAGCAAAATGTCCATTTTCATAGTTGTCATCTCCTTCAACAGGATGTCAGAGACATTGTCTTGCCAACTCAGCCTCACAAGATATGGTAAATGTATAAATCAAGTAATGCATGTGGAGACCAACCGATAGTATGACCATCCTATGCTGGACATTAGCTGCGGGGCAAATCAAAGAGATGAGGATGCACGATAACAGGAGCTGAATCGAGCAACCTCTGAGCACTGAGCGCTGAGCTGCACGACTTGGATCCCTAGGCAGCATTCTGGTCCAACCATTATCTGGCCGTGGTTAACACGAACGAGTCGCTGATGTCATGATCATAATACATATAGTTACAAAGGCTGCAATCTGTACAATCACTGCAGTTGCAAGGCCGCACGAGACACAACGCTGCGGTCGCTCATGTTGGCAAAACCTCTGCTGTCACAGACATCCACAACGTCCAATATAATTGTCACTGACATCAAGCATGTGGCAAACACATATGGTATTGGTAGTATCCAGTCCACTGGCCTGATGCGGGTGACAAGTCAGGTATTATTGCATAAATGGCTTGGATGGCAGATGGAGGCCCGGAAATGTTGGTTGTACCAGCATCGATGGCGGTAATCGTGTTGTTCCGAAAGACCCTTGAACCATCCCGTGAATTTGTGTTCCAAGCCAAATGCAACACAACAGCAACTCACAAGCAAGCTCAAGGTACCAGTAGGACAGGGTACCCACACCCATACCCGTACCCATGGCCTGGATTTCCCTAGCGGTAGGGGGCGAAATGAGCAGGCATGCAGGCGGTTGCAACAACACGCTGTCACCACGACTAGCGCGTCATCATCATCATATCGGCTGGGGCGAGGGACCACGCTGGTGGTCACGCAGCATGGCGGTACATACTTGACGTCGTGTTCCCACCCTCGTCATTGTTGTCGCCGCGTCAGGTGATGTGGTCGCGCACATCCGTCGTCGTCGTGGTGTTTTCACCCGCGTCCTTGACGTCGCAGTGCAGGTGACGTGGGTGCGGTTGCGCACCTGTCGTCCATGGCGCTGGGTCATCAACGGTACCGTAGCGTCGTGCGGTGGGACGAGCACGAGTGAGGTGGAGGTGGCGGGTGGTGCGTCGAACGAGCCCAACGGCTCGTCAATGGCATGGGAGGGCTAGAGGTCGTAGGTGGTGTCATCAGATAAGCCGTTGGGCTTGTCTACAGCTGGAGGGGACGTAGAGGTGGCGGGATGGGCACGAGTGGGGTGTTGGCGGAGGGCGCAATGGCGTCGTCATCGTGTCCTCATCCTCGTCCTCATTGTCGCCGCGTTGGGTGGTGTGGGTGCAGTCGCGCACGCGTCATCGCCATGATGGCACTAGGTCATCGATGATACTACGTCGCCGTCGTCGTCGTATCCCCACCCTCGTCCTTGTCGTTGCCGCATCAGGTGGTGCGGGTACCGTCACGCACGCGTTGGAGTCGTGGTGTCCCCACCCTCGTTCCTGTGTTGCCTCGTCAGGTGTAGTCGCGCACAGCGCAGTTGTGCATGCTTGTCAGTGTCGTGGTGTTGTTGATGGCGCCTGGTCATCGACGACATCGCGTCATCGTCATCGTTGTGTCCTAACCTTCGTCCTCGTCGTCGATGGTGCCGGGTCGTTGTGCAGTGACGGGATGCGCACGAGTGAGGACGTGGAGGTGGTGGGTACTAGTGCATCGAACGAACCATTGGGCTCGTTGACTGATGCTGGTTGCACGTGGGCAGTTGCGACGACGTGACAGCGTCATCGTCATCTTCATCGGGCAAGACAAAGGGGGGAGGGCTATGGCGATTCCCACATCGTCATGAGCGAGTAGGGTGTGGTGAGGGCGAGGGGTCGTCAATGGTGGTTGCCTGCCTTTCATTTGGTGATCTGGCACCAATCTGGCACCACACTTTTCTCAGACCCCCAGTAAGTTTGATCAATGGGTAATTTGCATCTTTCTTCTCGCGTGCAGAAGGACACAATGACACGCTTTCCAGTTCAAAAATTACTTTCCAAGGCCAAGGCTCAACTCCCTTGCAACCATGTTTCAGAGGGGGTGGCACCGCTGACATCCATACCCGCACCCGCCGATTTACCCACGTGGCGCAAAGGCAAGGGCGACGACGACGACATGCACTATTGCAGTTATTGTGTCGTTGTTGTCACCAGGCGAAGGGAGAGGGCCAGGGGAGGCGAAGGTGGTCGTCATTGGCGAGACGAGGGAGGTGGCAAGGCAAGGCAAGGCGAAGGTGACGAGGGCAAGGGCAGCGGCATTGGTAATTTTGTCTGTTAGTGATAATACGAATGTATGCTTTTCTTCGGCGCACAGTCTAACGTGAGAAAAACCATTTCAGTTGCTTAGGTAACTCGGGAAATGCCGCTTGCAGCGGCTGAAACCTTGCTTGTTCAAGTGGAAGTAGCTATATCCTTCGAAAATGACAGGGTGGTCTATTGCATCAAAGTACCATCTGAATGTAGAGAATGTGTGATGTGAAATCGGAGGGAAACCAAGATTACTGTAATCAACGATTATAAAGTAACTGTAAGACGGCAACTGAAGGCTCAAGCGCTAATGAATGGCAGGGTGTAGTAGTAACAAGCTGACTTCGAACGAAGATGAAAGAGCAGCAAGATAGTCATATCCTCACCCTCGTCGCGTCGTGGTCCGGGTCGTGGTGTGGTCCTCATCGCGTCCTCGCCCTCGTTGCGTCGTGGTCTTGGTTGTGGTCTCGTCCTCACCTTGTCGCGTCCTTGGACATCCCCATTGCGTCCTCCTTGTCCCCTCGTCGTTGTTGCATCATGGTCGTGGTCGCCATCGTGTCCTCATCCTCGTCGCGTCGTGGTCATGGTCACCGTCGTGTCCTCGCCCTCGTCGTGTCATAGTCTTAGTCGTCGTCTCATCCTCATTGCGTGGTCGCCGTCACGTCCTCACCCTCGTCATGTTGAGGCCTTGGTCTTAATCTGGTCTGTGTCCTGGTCCCCTCGTCATCGTCGCATCCTTGTCGTCGTCCTCATCCCCTCTTCGGTGTCACGCCGTCATCGTTGTCCCTTCGTCGTCGCATTGACATCGGGAGCGTGTGGGGGTGGCGCGTCGAACGAGCCGTTAGGCTCGTCAACGGCCGGGAGGGACGTGGAGGCGGCGGGTGGTGCGTCGAACGAGCCATTGGGCTCGTCGACGGGCGTGGGGGTGGCGAATGGCGCGTTGACGGCACGGGTTGGCGTGGAGGCGGCGGATGGTGCGTCAAGTGAGCCATCGGGGCTCGTTTGACGACTGGGGGGACGTGGAGGCGGTGCGTGGTGCGTCGAACAAGCCGTTGGGCTCGTCGACGGCACAAGAGGGCGTGGAGGTGGCGACGAGTGGCATGTCAGACGAGCCTAACGGCTTGTCGACGGCTGGGAGGGACATGGAGGAAGCGGGTGGTGCATCAAACGAGCTGTACTCGTCGACGGCACAGGAGGGCATGGAGGTGGCGATCAGCACATCGACAGCTGAGGGGAAGTGGAGGCGGCAGGTGGTGGGTGAACCAAGTCCCCCGCTGCCTCAAGTGGTGTGATGCGGTCACGCACACGTCGGCGTCATCGGACAGCACAGGAGGGAGTGGAGGACCCTGGAGGCAGCAAGTGGCAGACACTATTCAACTTGTATGTCGCACTTTCAAGGAGCCATGGTCACTCTTACGAGACTTTGACGACAAGCAGTTCCAGAGGGAACATTGTTCAGAATTACTTGCAGAAAATGACAGAACCAATGAGCTAGATGAGGTGGCTCTCAGATGTGTGGAAAGAACTTGGGCAGGGATACAAGAATAAGAGAGGTCAATGGGGACAAAGATTAGTTAGAAAAAATCACTAACGACTGCAACCTGCATACCTGCAACGCTAGTGAAGATGACAGTCTCTGATTCAAAGTCCGAAGCGGCAAGTGCCGGTAAGACAGGGGCTTCACTTTCCCACGAATTATGGGTGCGGCAGAAACCTTGCCAAGCAAGGTGATTCGCTCCGACCAAAGCTGTCCCTACCGGTCCACTCAGATTGGTACATCAAGTGCCATTGTGACTTGCAATGAATCCAATCACAACAGAGTCTGACTTGGGAGTCAAACTTGACATTATGGTGCAAGCAATCAAGAATTTGATTGACAAGTTGCAGCCAGAGGATGATGAAGAATGCTCTGAGGTTGCTCAGTTTCAAAACACTCTTGAAATGCTCTTGGCAGGGGGTCCACAGGTATGTGTGTCAGACATGTAGGGAGTTGTGAGCTAAGACATGTCTTAGGCATACCCCTTCTCTGACATGGCCCACAAGCATTTGAAGAAACTGAATATCTCTGAGGCTGGCATGCTGGACTTGATACCAGATGCTCAATTGCATGCAGTGAAAACCAATTCTATTGGAAAGGATACACTTTGGTCTGCTAACACACTGTATCACCACCTTCATATGCTACAAAATCTTGTTCCATGTACAGTAAGAGTCAATGTCAAATCTGGAGGGTCTCTTCTAAATGTCCATTCACCAGAATGAAGCTGCAGCACGCCTGTGGATAAATGCATTCTTTTTCCGTGTTGCCTCCATGTCACCTGACAATTTGAAACTTGTACTCAATGTTGAGCAGAAAGTCCAGGCTATTGCCCCAAGCACTACTAGTAGCCTTGATTCATTATCTGGTTTTGTTGACTTTACAGTGATCTTGACCAACAAAAGGCATGCAAGTGAGACTCAAACCTTTGTCTATGAGTTTCTTTTTCACTCATTCTTAATAGGGTCCCTCATAGAGTACCCCACACTCCAAGGGTTGCCAGTAGAAGATAATGTGCTTTTTGTGGCAGAAGCCAAGCAACCAAATCAGAGGCTTGTAAGCCACACCCCCCAGGTGATCTGTGGAATGTATGGATGTGCAAAACAGATAGGGTGAGTTGACTTAAGGCATCAAATCCACTCTAAAAATTTGCCCAGGAAAGATATCATCCGTGGAGCACTGACCAATGGACAAGAATGGGTTTTCCTTGTTCTTGCACTTAATGAGGATGGCTCAGGTGGCAAGTTTTCCCAATCTGAGGCAATCAACCTCATCAACCTTTGCACCATTTCCCCTGAAAATTCCTCTGTAATTGCTGCAATTCTTGCATACTGGGTGGGTTTTGTGGTTAAATACATATACTGTAATTGTGCTATTGCTGACTGCTGAATACTCCACTTCATGGCCCTCAGGTTCAGCACAGTCATGAAGTAATTGGAATAGATGATTACTTTACAATACATAGTGTGCCACCCCTAGTTTTCATATGACTCCAATTTCAAAAGGTCCCCAAGGCTGGTCAATGCAGTAAACTCACAAGCTCCAAAATGTATAGTACTTATTGATGTTCTGAATCAGACTCCTCTCTTCTCAGGCCCTCAATGCTCTGTGAGACAATTATTACTTGTACTCAGAGCTCTGGTTGCAAAATCTCTCTCCATAATATCATAAAGAGCAACAAAATGCTAACAGAAGGGGTTTCTAGAACTGTCTGAAATCAGGTGGCCTGGCATGCAATAATCTTGTCCTCATGCTCACTCTTATTGCCATCATATTTTTTGTCATGTTGTATTTGCACAATCTCACAGCTGTGTCATTGCATCCCACATCAAATTGGAGAGCAGGACTCCCATTATGACCATCAGGCATGAGCCTCCTGGCCATATGGACGCTGTGATATTTTCTATAGATCACACGACATAAACTACTTCCGACTCTCCGTCAATGGGAGGGAAGCAAAAAAAGTCTTCGTCGCGTATGTCTTGGATGCCATGCCTGCAAATAGTCCACTGTCAATAGGCTAGTCCGAGACCAGAAAACTTACTTTGCTTTGACGTGCGACCTCAGTCCGTTAAAATTCATCACTTTCCATCCATCCTTCTTCACGGAACGCACAACGCCAGGCCTGACATCCTCGTAAAAGTAGGAAAAACAATGTTTGCATCCATAGTTGGCCTTTTTGCAGAGATTCCGTGCGCGGTGGGATGGGCCCAGGAGTAACTCAGTGGCGCCACGCTGAAATGCAAACCGCGCTGTTTCACAAGGTGGAGCCATCTTGAGGGGATTGCGTTCAGAAAGAACGACTCTCGGGAAGGACACAGGTACGAGGTCTACTTCCATGGATTCGTGGCGATGTGCATGTCCAATCTGTAATGCATCATATGCCTATCAAATGGACGACATCTTGCAGTAGGCAAGGCACTCACTGCAGTATTAAAGTCCATGACTATCCAACCTTTGCATGTCCTACATCGTATGGTACCGTCCATCTCGCTCAATTTGGAGGCAGTGGAAGGATCTTCCTCCGGAAGGCCCATGAGTTCAAGAATGACTTTGATGATACAAATGGCCTGGGGTAACAGAGGATAAGCAACTGTCGCAAAGTAGGAAAGACCGAATACCTTTTCATCCTTCTCAAACACGTCTACCATCCAATCCGGCGTCTTCACACGTTGGGTCACCTTTCCTTCCTTCCCGCTCTCTTCCCGCCCATTTCCATCGCTAGCGTCGGCATCCTCGACATCGCCATCTCGTGGTGCCTCTTGATGAGGTCCCTCAACGCTCTTCTTCTGCGCCGGCATACAAACGTGCAAGCAGACACCTTTGAGATCCAAGCACAGTTGCCTCTGATACCCCCTCCCTACTTTACCTTCACCACATCGCCGACAGAAAAATCGCGCCGTCACGCGCTTCAGAGGCGAGACAGTTCGCGTGCTCGCACTCTGCCATCCCTTCGGGTAGCCCAGCAGACGCATCAAGTGCGCTTCAACTGGAACAAGCCAGGTATGGATATCCGAGACGATGAGCGACGTGGCTAAAGGCGATGATTTGATTTTGCCCGATGCAGAAACGTCGGGTGGTGCTGCGCTCGAGTCAGGGCTTCCCTTGAGCACACGGACGGACGGGAGCGTGAGAAAGATGCTCAGAGGCGGGAGGACCGATGGATAAGCCGGGTCCGAGGTCCTGCCTGGCAAGCCGCAGCGCATACGCTCGTAAATCTTCTTGACTTCTGTCAGCTTCTTTTTGTAGGCTGCCTCGGATGTTTGGCGGTTACGACGCGCTTGGATCGCCAGGAGCTCAGATTCGATCACAGACCGTAGAGGTGTCACGTCTGATGCAGTCGTGAACGAAAATCGCACGGCCATGAAGTAAGTGATTTCGAAAGGACCGAGTTCAACATATCACAGCGTCCATTAGCTGAGTGCGTGTACACAGGTTACAATTCAGTCACTTACCATTGGATTCGATCTCCTCCAAAAGATAGTTCTTTCGGCCCTGCAACGAACCGTATGCTTGCGATGCGACGAGATCTTCCATCTTCCATCCTTCACGTTCCGCCAGGGCTTTTGTCCTAGAATCCCGAGTATAGACACGTTTATGCACACCAACTCAGAGCCTATCGAAGCGGGATAAAATAGATGCTTCTCACCAAGCTTGGTTACGTCTTTTGACGTCTTTGAATTCCGAGTCATAGTCAAGCTTCCAATGAATCAACCTTGCCGACACCTAATGATACATATTATGTCATGGCACAACAAAAGCACAAGGTCGCATAGAAAGGAAGGTGAGATGTAGATACCACGTTCCATTCCTGATAGATCAGAGAATAACATACCTCCATGATGATATGGAACCTTTGTACCGCTGCATTGCAACGCTAGGATGCGGTGAATAGAGGAACACACTTCCAAGCGATATCCATGCACCTCTATGACACGCTCTGCGCTTTCTTCTTCCGCTGTAAGAGGAGTTGAAGCATCCCCATCCTTGCGCTTCGCTCGAGCTTGTTCCGCAGCCTCGTAAGCGGTAAAATCAAGTTGAAATTTCTCCCAGTCAGCCTTGCGAACTACGGACTCTGTGATACGGGGCCCTGCACAAGAGTGAGAGACTGTCAAATCAGAGACGCATCATACATACACGTTGAACCATAGGAAGGGCCTAAATGACCAGTGAAAAGGTCAATGTAAAAGAATCAATTAGGGTTACCGGTGGAGAATGACGACTCACCGAAGCATCGTTCACTTTCCACACAAGGCACCCAGACGGATCCACGATTCTGCACTGGAAAATCCTTAGAGACAGTGAAGACGAACTCCCTGGATGTGAAATCAAAAACAAGATGCAAACCGGATGAGCGCTGAGATCCAGACAATCAGAACAAGATACTAACTTGCGGAACTTTATGCGACAATGCCACTGCGTTACGACATGAGCGTTAAGCACTGGAGGACGTTGCGCGAACCTGCACTTACGCTGCCGCACAACCTGATCCGAATCGCAAAGCTCACGAACAAAGCGCGCGTCGCCTTGTGACACACCTCGCAGATACCGCCACTAAACACAAACGCAGCATACTCGGCCTCGGTTCTTCCCCAATGATCCTTGAGGTCGGGAAGACTGAATGGTTTGCAGGTGTTGCGAACGCCGCGCCAGATGAAGGAGGCCGCAGGATTGAGAGCCAGGGTGCGGTACAAGAATGAACATGTGCGGGAGACGGCGAGGACGGTGGGAGGAGAACATGTATAGAGGAGGATTTCTGCGAGGATCTCGAGGGGAAGACAGGTCAACGAAGTGCGTGCGACGGTCGAAGACGTCGCGGAGGGGTCAACATTTTTGGTTCGTTTGCGTCTTTTGGTAGGGCGGACTGGCATGTTGCTAGTAGCGAGTAACGGTGGAAAGTCAACAACACTGTGTTGGATGTAAAAGTAGTCACTGGACAGTTTTCGTCCTCACTATGAATGAAGCAAGGAAGAAAAGACAGATACAAAACATAAACATTGACAACAAGCCACCGCTATACGATCCTCTGACTTTATCATGCGCTGCTCGTCGACGCGCCCAATATATAGTCACCGTTGAGAACAAGTACATTCGCAAGTCGGATGAGCTACACGATGAGCTGGCGAGGCTGTGGTCGAACATGATGTTCTACCATTAAAACATTATCGAAATAAATCTAGTTTGCATGAGAGGCCTTCGGCTGCGGATGGATGTGAGCGAGTAGAACTGGGCAGGAGAGATGGCTCTAACATTGAAGCGTCTTGATCTTCGAAGTAATGTGCATTTCATTCGGATTCCTGCAAAAGACACAGCCGGCACTGGCACGATTCGTCTTCAACTTTAACATCACATTCGATCATGGTGAGATGGAGTGCTTTGCGGGTTATCAGTGCATCAAGTAGTGATCGTTCAGAGACAGCATCATCTGACAAATCGTCCTCGGATGAAAATGTGATGCAGTCAAGCTTCAATTCCTCCAGCGCTGGTACAAATGCGTGACCCAGTGTTGGATCATGATCGTTTGTGGTATCCCCACTCGGAGCCTCCACTGGTCCATCAGCAGGGAGAGCGAGTAAGGAAACCAGGTCAGGCATGTCGCCATGACTCAGTTTCATGTGCCGTAATCCATCAAGATGGCCCAACGTCTTCCTCCAAAAGTTGCGTGAAAATAGTGAGTTACTGAGATGAAGAGTCTGAACATGGGTCGAGGGAATAGAGCAACAAATGTCGCTCATAATGTCCTCCATATTGCGGATTGCCATCGGTCGCGTCAAGCTAACAATGATCATGAGATGAACATCGCAATCCAGTGGTGGATACGTCTTTAATAGATGAGGACCATCATGCTCTGATGCACTGAGAGTGAATCTCGGTTCATGCACAAAGCAGCTGATGGCCAATGAACGAATTGCCGGACTGGACGACAACGGATCTTCGGATTGGCTGAATCTTTGTGCAGAAGTGAAGGGAGTTGGCCATAATCATCAATGGAAGAGTTCGCCTCTGATTGAATTTCTAGCCTGACTTGTGTTTTCAATGGGAAGTCCATGCAAGATAGCAATGCAACGACCGTCGATAGTGGAGCAAGAACGAAGAGACGAGCAAGACAGGGTAAATTGACTTTCGGGGAAACACGGGATGCTCCACTGGAGAGAAAACCACGCGAACCAGGAAGAGTACGATCAAGATGTAAGACTGCGAGCGCTTGCATATGACTCAGCATGGCTAGAAACTCCATAAGAGATGGAGAAGGGACACAGCACAAGAAGAGTGTCGTTACTCCGCTCAGATTGAATGATGAATGCCAGGGCAGCGGACAGTCAGAAAGCTTCAGTGTACGAAGAGGTAGAGTATCCCCATTATTGACCATGAAAGACCGCCCGGAAGGACAGTGTTGAAAATGGATCTCTAGGATCTGCAAACGGGGAGCATTCAAGGAGAGCTCTGTGGGAAGAATATCGCCTATGATGTTCAGGCAGAGCTCTTGGATTCGGTCTGCGTGGTTCAGCAGCTTCTCGACAAGACTCGACCACCAGGGTATGCCTCTGCCGTAATCATGGTCGACGCGTATCCTCAACGAAGCTTGTTTTGACCTAGCCAGTAATTCTTCTGTCCAGCGTAGCGATACGGTGAATGGTATGCCCAAAGCGTTGTGCAGTTCAGAGCGACATTGCGCCAATGACGGCAAACATACGAGACGTTGACCCACTGAGGGACACGAAAAGCGGGGTGGTCATTGCCCTCGTGATAGTCGCGTGCGCCATGGGTAAATACCCTTGCAAGAGTTTCCGGTGGAAGGCGAAAAACAGGCAAAGATGAATTCTTTTGCGCACGGAGGTCAGATAACAACAGCTCTTCGTCAACGCGCTCTGGGGTGGTGGTCACCATACGTATGGTGTTCTGGTTCGATGGCTAGAAAAGTTGTGTAAGACTCGGTGTTTGTACTTCATTTAACGCGACATTCAGCGACTTACGACACAGATGAGCAAGATGAACCTGGTTTCGAATGACTTTTGTGGAAACGACTAATGATGCGCCGTCGTAGTCTGACGGAGGTGGAGGTTCAGAAGAGAGGAAACCCAGCGTCTTACTTGTTAGTGATGTGATTATGCAGGATCCCTGCGTACCAGTGACTCTATAGCTCAGTGGTAGAGCATACGATTGCAGATCGTGCGGTCCCGTGTTCGAACCACGGTGGGGTCTCGTTTTTTACTTTTTTCTTCCTGTAGTGGGAACTTGGCAATTGACATGTTACTCTCAACCATCATGCTCCTGCGCAACTCGTTTTGGTTGCTCCTCGTCGCCCATGCCTACGCTGCATCGCTGTCCCTCCAATCCCCTCGTTTCACCATATCCTCTTCAGATGCCTCCCAGCTGCGCGCAGACACGTATGTCACCCATCAAACCGTTCTCCCTACACCTGACCTCATCCCGAACAGCCTCTCCCTTACTCAAACACCAGAGCCGCTGACCCTTGGTCCCTCTGACACACTCAAACTTACCTTCCAAATCACGGAAACTGACGGAAGAAAAGGCGTCCAGCCCCACCAAACGTTCCTCCGCTTTTATGACAGCGTTTCGGGAGAAGAAGGTATCCAACCCATTCGCGTAACCCCTGGCGGAAAGGCCAAGTTTGAGCTCGTACGTCTTCCTTGCCTCTGAGCCTGTTGCCTACAATTTTCTCTTGTTGTGCAGAACATGGCACGCCCACCGGCATCTCTCCCCCCGACCACCGATCGCCCACTCGCTGTCTCGCTCATCCTTGGCTCGTTCGTACATGATCCAGCGATGTTTGACCTCTTTGATCTCTACGTTCCCGCGTCATCGACACATCTACCCCACCCTGACGAGGCGTCCTTCCACCCGCAGCCGCAGATTACTCATACCTTCCGTCCAGAGCAAAGGCCTCCCCCCAAAGTTGTCTCCGCATTTTTCACCGCGCTGGTGCTCGCGCCATGGGTCGTATTGCTGGGTTTGGTACGTCGCGCTTTTCCCCATTCCTACCGTCAACTCTTACATGATTGTGTATAGTGGGCCAAAGTCGGCGTGCCCGTCCCGCACTTGTTTTCGCCTCGGATTTTGCCCTTTACAGCGCTTCTCGGTGCATTTGAGGCGCTCCTTGTCTGGTACTGGGTAGATCTCAAGCTCGGTCAGGTGTTGCTGTATGCGAGCATTTTGACGCTTCCGACCATCTTTGCGGGAAAGACTGCGCTGGCTACCACCGGCGTATGGCGGGCTGGGAAACATTAAAAAATCATTGTTCGTGTTGCATGTAATAGAAACGCAACCCATGTCATTACCGGTCCGCGTATATACGTTACAGACAAGGCTAGACTTCATTTCGTCTGGGACCTTTACCATGTTTGGCGGGTCCTATGTCAAGCACAGATGAAAGGTTTAGTACCTCTCTGTCAATACCAAACTGTTTTTCAGAGGGCCAACATGGATGCTATCGGCTGTTGCGTTTTGAAACACTCCTTCACCACGACTTGCATAGCATTGGACGTAAGAAAAATGTAGTGATATGTAATTATTTGCCATCAAGAAGGTGTTGAGGGCGCCACTGTCAGACTCGGAAAATGTCAGAAATTTTCTTCACAGTAGTATGCGACCACAATCAGTCCACTGCCTGAAGCGCCAACCTTTCTCCTGGACGTTTGAAGAACGGCGGCAACTTGCAAGTTTTCATACAAGGCTTTGGTTGAACAGACTAACTAGGGTAAGCGATAGTACTGTTGCTTCAATCTTTAGTGAAACAGTTAGCCGACGGTCCGTCGTGATTTGATGACGTCACCGTAGTCCACTGATAAATCACCAGGGATCGGGAGGTAGCCTAAAGTCAAGTATCCAGATATCACTCTTCAATCACATCCAGCCCAATTCCATGGCCAGTTCGACTTGCTCAGCATTGGCTGACAGAAACAAATCTCGCACCAAGCGCGTTGAACCGACAGCATGGTCAGGGTTGAGACCTGAGACCTGAGTGTCAAACTGTCATCATTACGTTCTGTGAAGCGGAAAACCCTGGAAAAACATGAGAACCGAAGAGCGAGCGATATTTAAGCATGGCCTCCCCTTCCCACCCTCTCTGTCCGTCTTTCGTGCTTACCCTCACATTCCATCCACACTCGTTATCACTCACACTCGTTATACACTCTAAACATGCGTTTCACCACTCTCGTCGCTCTCACCCTCGCCGTCCTCAGCGCGTCGGCCATGCCCGTTTCAAATGTCGGCGGCACCCCAGGCTCACTTGAGGCCGTCAATGGAAAGACTGCCAAGAATTCCCTCGCTGGTCCAAACCCTCCCCCCGCCTACGTTAGCCGCAGTACTGCTCCTAATGTAAAAGAAGCGGAATTAACTGTTAATACCGCCGAGAAGACTGTAAAGACTGACGCCGGTGATGTCCATGCGCGTCACGTCCCAGGCCTATCTGATGCAGAACGGACTGTTGGTCAAGCCGAGCATGTGGCCGCAGCCGGCCAAGTCCATGCACGCGACACGACACTCGGTCTCTTGAAGGGAGTAGGAGGTGCTGGGAAGGTCGGGGGCGGCCTCACCGGTCCGCTTGCTGGTGATGTCCGTGCACGTGATGCAACATCCAATCTCTCCAAGGCAACAAGTGTGTTTGAGGAGCTCGTGGCCGCCGCCGGCCAGAAATCTGGTAGTCTCCGTACACGCGGTGTGTCACCACCCGGTCTCTCCGGGGCCGGGGGTCTTGTTGGGAAGGTCGAGAGCACCGTCGACCAACTCAAGGGAGGCCACGTCTGATGCTTGAATGCTCGAGAATTCAGCCCGATTCCACCCATTCAGGTATATTGTTTCTTACATTCTTCATTTGGTTGGTAGGCTTACTAGACATTGTTCGCAGCCACTGAACTGCTGTGACTCCATTCGCTCGGTCTACATACCCGTTTCTTTGTTCGTCTTTGTACCACTGGTATTGAAGCGACTTTTGGAACATCTTCATTGTGTGATTCTAGTAAGAGATGAACTGATTCGTCATTGCTCTAATTATTCGAGATATAATATACATTTTACTTAATGTAATTTCCAGAAAGAGAGACTAATCTTCATCCCAATCACATTTTGCCAATGGTAGTAGCCACGCCGAAGCTCAAGGCCGGGCCCGGATATACGTTAGCTCGGTTTGGATGCCCATTTGGGTATATCATTTCCGATTATATTATGGCAAGCGGAGCCGACCGCAACTGGACCAATCAGCTTGCTCGCTGGGAAGTAGGACTTGCTGAATTCTGCTTCTTTCATTTCATATGGTTTTGCAGACCCGGGCCTGGGTCGAAATGGACGGCGGGTCTCCATAACTGCCTCGTAAGTGAGCAAGCCTTCCTATTGGTTGATTCCCTTTGACTATCCTAAGCGACGACCGTCGCAGAACTGTACGCTAACCCAATTCAAACGGTGGACTTGAAGCTCGTTAGACGACCGACAACGTGGTTGAGGGTCGCAAGACAATCATTACGTTCATGGAGCAGAAAATTTATCGAAGTTCATATCAGTGTGAACCGAAGAGCGAGAAGCACTTTAAATTCATTCCCCTCCCTGCGTACTCTCAGTTCCTCACCTACACTCGTTACTACCCACACTCGTTCATACTCTAAACATGCGTCTCATCGCTCTCGTCTCTCTCGCCCTTGCCGCCATCACCGTATCTGCTATGCCCTATGCCGGTGGTGCCGTTCAGCTCAACCGTGCTGCTGGCCTGAATGAGGCAGGAAAAACTGTCGAGGGAGCAGCCAAGGGTGCCGCTGGTGGTCTCGGTGTGCGCAGCGTGCCCTCTGACCTATATAGGTCTTCGAATGCTCCCCATGTCTCAAAACCGCAGCCACAACCGGAACCGGAACCGGAACCAGCCCCCGGGTTTTGACAAGACCACGTTGATTGATAGACCCAGGTAGATCATTCCTTACCTTCCTTGCTTTGTTTGGCAGGCTCACCGCACATTGTTCGCAGTCATTGAACCGTTGGCAACTTTGGCCCCCATTTACTCAGTCTATATACCCAGTTCCTGAGTTGATCTTTGTACTGCCTGCATCGAGGGCAACTTCTGGAACTATTTATCTGCGTCGGGTGAACCAAAAGACAAACTGATTTGCCCGCGTTCCGACGGGACCGCCCGATGTCAACTAGCAGGCTTCTGCCACATCCAATGTAAAAATGTAATAGCAATAGTACAAGTTGAATACGACACTAGATGGGTAAAGTGCTGGTATACATCTCAAGTGTACTCCCCATCATCCTTCCAGCATTTTATCTGGATTCTGTGCCCGTGCCCGTGCTAGAACAGCCCACATCAGACCAGAGATATCGTTTGCTTGCACATGTGCATCAATCACGTCCCCCATCTCTAACTTGACCCCTCCAAAAGTGGCGACCGCGGAGGCCAACTGTCGCGTGTTTGGAATGAAGAGTAATGTTAACATGAGGCCGTTTGGCGTAGAGCTGGGCTGCAGATCAATCGAGTACGCCAATCGTAGCTCGTTTTCGGACTCCATGTGTGCGATGCGGAGAGAAAGCAGCGTGCGGTGGATCGCCAACGAAGACACGAACCTGTCCATGCACAACATGGGTTAGAGGTTGAACAAAATGATCGGCCGAGCATTCCATACCAGTCATACAGCTCTCCCAACCTAGGGTCCTCTTCCTCCCCAGCCACTCTTCCGACAAGCTTGAGCTCTGCGAGCCGCTCCTTTTCTACGCTTCGTAGTTGCTCCAGCTCCATCATCTCGGCTTTCACTCGTTCCCTGGCCTCACTTATCCGGCTGTTCAGTCCCTGCAGCTCGTCTTCCTTTTCCTGCATCTGCGTCACCTGCTCGTCCAGCGCGGACGTGGCAGACG
>JBBPNZ010000462.1:0-19476 GCA_038091195.1 Phylloporus rhodoxanthus | reverse complement strand
TCTTAAGCCCTATCGATGGTTTGCCAGTCCGACACCACAGGGGTGCTAGTGACATGTGGGAGAGGGCACGACCACAAAAAGACTGGTCGCAATTGGGGGATACCGCGAGTGGGGGAGGAAGCTTCTCGCTCGGGCGAAGGCCCAATATACCCGGGCCAGGCCGGGTACATTCCCACAGGCGACACGAACAGGAGAGGCCCTTTCGGGGTGCTCGCCGGCATTTGATCGCTGCCATGCGGTCCCCACGGTGGAGCCAACCACCTGGGATCGCTCCTCGCCCTCCAGCGTTGGGAGGGGAATTGATAAGCGACACAGAATGACCTTATTGTACAAGAATTTTGCAATTTGTTGCCCAAAAATTACTATTTTACTATTTTAATTATTTTGTTAGCACCTGGTATTTTGGCTCAATTATACGCTTCTGCGATTATTGCTTCCACCATGTCCTCGTCAGACTCAGTATCGGTATTTGCAGAGGGAACATTCCAGGAGCAGCTCCGAGAACTCATTGAGTACACCGCAAGAGGAACCCCAGATGACGAGCGCACCACACTTTTACAGCCATTCAAAGATCTAGGCAAGACCGATCCACTGGAGGACACACGACGGACTGCGTTTCAGCTCGTGCTGAAAAACATCAAAGGATTGGGCCAGGGAACTGACCAGGGTATGCCTCGCCACGATTAATATATTTTCTTCTGACTTTGCACCAGAGGTCGAGGGATTCTTCAACCTCGTATATTCTCATCTGTTCACGCTCTGGCAAGTTGATTCGCCAGAAACCAGACAGCATGTACTCTATTTGCTCAATGTAATCTCGTCGTCTTCTAATGCTCCATCAATCAAATATCGTGTGTGAGCTCTTATCGCCATCACTTTTCATCCCTTCTACTGACCTTGATATAGATTATCCAACTTGTTCAATGCCGCTTCGCGGACCTCCGCATTACGACTACCTATATATACCACTCTATTTCAGATCGCAGCGACAAATGGCGAATTTGAAGTCTTGGCCCAGACGAAATCCGACGTCCAACGATGGCTCAAAGAATGGCCCATCTCCAACCAAGAAAAAGGCCAATTCCTAAACACAATCATCGACACCCTTACAAAAGCGGGCAAAGAGTGAGAATTGTTTTCTCGTGTATTGCTGCGCTTACCGCCCCCGTTGCGCAGGGCGTCTGCCTACGAATATCGAGTCTTGCTCGTACACACACTCCCATCCTCCTCCACAGAAGCTCGCTCCGCCGCTATCGACACGATCGCTGCCGCCCTTCGCATACCGACCATCCTAGACTTTGACGCATTGTACAACCTCGATCCCATCATTGCCGCCCGGGACCACGAGTTATTCGCCCTTGTCCAGATATATTTGAAAGGTGGACTAGCCGAGTTTAATACATGGGCCGACGCCCATGCCGACATCCTCGAAACCTACCGCAAGTCTTTCTTTTTTGTATCATATGTCTACATGTCGCTGATCATTTACAGAACTCGACCTCTCACAACTCGAACGCAAAGCACGCCTCCTCGTCTTTGCTTCGCTCGCATTCGACTACATCGGACGGGATCTCCCGTACGCCACCATCGCATCCACATTGCAAATCAAGACATCCCAAGTCGAGAAGTGGTCCATTGACGGTAAGCCCAGATGAGATCGCACTTCCAGGTGCATATTAACGGAGATGTAGTCATCCGAGCCGGTCTCGTTTTCGGTAAACTCTCGCAAACCACGCATAATCTCCGCGTGTACAAGTCTTCTGCACGCAAGTTTGAACGGGCGCAATGGGAAGCGCTCGAGAAGCGGCTGCTTGCATGGAAAGCGGGACTCGCAAGTGTGATTGAAGTCGTTGCGCAAGCTCAACGGAGAGGGAACAACGTCGCTGAGGCGGTTCAGGCGACTCAAAACGAGCAGGGTATCCAGGTAGAAAGTACTGCTTGATGTGCTGACCCTAATTTGTTAGAATGAAAAAAGGCAGCAGGCGCAATCATTTGCTGTCAGCTCTAGATGTCAGAAGCTAGCAATCAATTTCGGTTCCTAGGAACCAATACTTGTATACTGCTTTGTTTGCCGAGTTGCAGATCCTGGGATGGATCAATTGATCGTTAGCCCACCTTTGCATGATCAGCTACTCGCAGATGATGTCATTTCAGTTCATTCGTCAGGCCGACATGGCCTATCTTCCACGTCGTCCCCCGCCCACAGTGGTACGTACTCCGCTGATCATAATAGTAATCGCTCCATTCATCTCGCTTCACGAGCTCGCTTGAGAATATCTTTTGTTCGCATCACCATGCACATTGTTCCTAACATTTTGGCTGGCCGCTAATCTCAAAGCAGATGCCTGACCCTCCTAAACTGACACTCTTTTCGATGCTGTCCACGCTAGTGTTGCATCATTCCACCTCTCGAAGCACTGCGAGATATGCTCAGACAGTGAAAAGTCACCTTTGTACCCCTTCTCGTGTGCAGCGCAAGCCATCATCTGTAGGAGGGCAAAATCACGCGCGCAACCCTAGCGCGCTGCGAACCGTGTGAATCGCGCTGGGTACCAGGGTGACCTTGCTGACCTGGCGCGTGAGCATGTCAATACAATTCTAAGACGGAGAACTACCTAGAATATGCTGTTGGAGGGGGAGGCCGAAGAGAAAAGGCCGGAGCAACCCGGTGGACAAGGTTGGCCAAAGGAAGTTGCGCATGCGTCTCCTCTGTGATATCATTTGGCCTGGAAGAACCACGAAGACTTGGAATACAACCTACCACATATACTACTCAAGCCAACTTGTGAGACTGCACAGAAGTTGCACACGAAACTGTATGTACAGGGGTAATAGATCCCCCAAAAGGCATGGAATTGCGTTTTCTAAGCACGTCGCATTACAACCTCAACGAACAACCCCACTATCGTCTCTCAAGGTCTCACCAGTCACCATCAAAGCCAATGAACCCTACATGACAAGCACCCGTCAGCACACCACACACGACACCAGAAGCGCACACTCACCTGACAACAAAAACACATGGAAATATCGCTTCTTCTCCAACTGCGCACACCAATTCCACGCGCTCGTCAATCGCCCGTCGATACAGCTCCCTGCATCGAAAAAGTTGTCCGCTCCGGACCCGTCGAACCCGTGTCGGAAGAAATCAGACAGGATTTCGCGGATGCAGTTGTCGGCCGAGCCAAACTCGTCTTCAATGTACGACCGCAAGGCCGGTTTTTCCCAAAGACTGGGTATTTGTGAGAGGGTATTGCAAATGGGGAGGAGGATGCGATAGATTTGGGAATACTTGTCTTGAAAAGATCAATAAGAATGGACATATTCGCAACGAGAACAAGAGGTTACCAATAAACATGAGTGCATTGGGGACATTGTGATCGCCCATGTGGATAGCGGACGAGCCGACCCACGACCCCACGCTTTGCTGAGCACGCTGGAGAATGGTGTGCATCATGCGCAGCGTCTTTGGAGCAGCCTGGACTCGGTTCAGACCTTGGCCCGTATCTCGTAAACGATACGGGACACTCTCCGAAAGCAAGTCTTGCTCCGCAAGAGACCATAACCGGAACATGTCTAGACGGTGTGAATGCACCTGTATGAGGAGAAATGAGAGTGACATACCATGCAAAATCTCACGCCAGAGCGTCAGACTTTGCAACACGTACGCGTATTGCTTGGCATGGTCGTGACTGAGCCTTGCACCACCCTTGCCACTCCGAATTGCCAAGCTATGTTTCGGTTCTTTTGCTTGCGTGGGATGAAAGTACGTCTTGAGGTAATGAATCACGCGGTCACAGGGATCGCGGTTCGTACGCAAGAAAGCGTGGTTGTCGCCGATACTGTAAAGACATTGACGGACTTGTTCCTGGTTGAGTCCCTGGCGCTGGTAGCGGAACGCAAGCGTCTCGATCGCACGCTCCTTGCTCTTGATATCTTTCTGGACGTCGCGTCTGGATCGACCATCGGCATAAATTTCCTTTGTGGCAACGGATACGAGGTCATCACGAAGAAGCCCCAAGGCGCCATGCTGCTCCAGCACGTTGTACACGGTCCGAATGGAGTTGACACACGAAAAGCTGAGCATGTCCTTGACCTCGAGCGATTGGCTGTCCTGCAACACAATTGTCTTTTGATGATTCGGCCAAGGCCACCCCATGCTCACCTGAAGGAGATAGATTAGCTTGCCATACGTCGTACGCATTTTGTCGGGGTTCATGATCTTATGCCGCCGTCCGAGCTCGAATATTTGTTGATAAAACTCTGCATTACGCTGAAAATCACGATCTAGAAAAAGCTCCTGCCCAAGCTTGTAGTCTGCCGACAACACGAGGCCAGACAGGATGGCGCATAGTTCACGAATCTGATGCACGATCCGCTTTGCTTTTGAGAGACCAAAGCTAAGGGTATCAATCTTATCGGTATAGTCGGATACTTGAAGTGCGGCGTCGAGGAGGCGGAGGTATTTACGCTCAACGAGCGTGAGGCGAAGGGGAATGTGCTTGGCGCGCTCGACGAACCATTCGCCGACGGTGGTCCCAATGGCTGGCTGGACGCCGAGCAGCTCCATAGACGGGCCTGCAGCGGGCTTGGTGGCGATCTGGTCGAGCTCTGCATCCGAATCATCTTCCATATCGACATCCGCACCGACCTGGCGGTTCATCAGAACGTCATACACACCATGCTGCGCGGACAAGATACCTTGCCCGCCTTGGCATCGCCGTCCGCTACACCGTTGCCCAGCTTTTCAGCGCGGCTAGGCGGTCCTGAGATGGGCGTCACTCCGTGCTTCTTCCGGCTTCCCTTTCGATGCTGCGCAGCAAAACACACTTGGCAGTAATTGTCCGCGCATTCCCGACACGACAGGTGGGCGGGCTGGTCTGCGGATTCCGTCAGAACAAGCGCGGCGAGCAAGGAGCCGACTTACCCTCGCACTCGACGCAGAACCCCTCCGCCGTTGGCCGGTTCGCAGATTCCTCGTCCCAGCCCTCCGCGGTGGGTGCGTCTAGCTCTTGCTGTTTTAGTCGCGGGTGCTCGAGCTTGTCGTGGTTGTCGCCGAGGATGTTTTCGAGTGAGAACGCAGCGCCATTTTCAGTCGGCTTCGCGTTGTTCTCGCTAATAATAGAAGGTGCGTTTCCGACCATCGTAGTCGCACCCAAGTAGCACAAAAAGTAATTCGAGTAGGAAAGATGGACTGTGGCGATAGAAAGCTTGAAAGGCACTGTAGCTGCCACCGTAACGGTCACACAGCCGCGTGTATAGATGACACAAAAACATGGCTGCTAGCACCTTATGGTACACGTGAATGAACGAGTTGGGCCTAATAACGGATTCAGTTCGCCGGCTACCTGGAACTGACGCGCTCAGATCGTCGTCCCCCTTCGCTCTTTTCCCATGCATCAAACTCTGCGACATCACCGACCCCAACATCCTCCGACGAGTTTGACAGCAAGGCCTGATGTGAAGAATTGCGCGTCGTGTCAAACGTGCTCCCGGCAGACGCCAAATAGGGTATTGACAAATCGAGCACCGAGGACGGAGATCGCTTGTACTTGTGTCGGGATCTAGTGCTTCCCTGTGTTGATACGCTACCAACGCTGTTGGGTGGGTAATCGTGCGAAACCACCACGGGGGTTATCGGAAGAGTCATGGGTGAAGATGATCCAGATGCCGATAGCTTTGCCTTGGTGTCTTCTGTGCCAACCAGTGTCTCAAAGTCGCCCTGGGACATTGTCCTGGATGTCAGAGGGCCATACTCAAGGTCTGGTGCGTCGTCATCGTCGGGAGAATTAAACAGAGGCTCGCGATCTTCAGCGTCAGAATTTCGAGGCGAGGGGCGAGCAGAAGTAGAAGGGGTGGATGCTTTAACGATGGAGTCGATTAACCAAAATTGTAAAATGTTCATGAAAATGGGGAAAATGCCCATGACACTAGAGAATTTACGTGAAAACTGCGCAACGAATCAAAGAATGATACGTACAAGACCACTTCCACCGATTCTCCCGCCCCTGCAGTCATCCAACTTAGTAGCCAATCGCCTATAGTGGATATATCTGGCCAAATAGCGAATACCACAACAACCAGAAATTTCATCGCCGTGATAGCAAAGATATATACCGCAGCCTGACGGACCCAGTAGGTGACCAAAGGAGGGCTGCCATACTGTCCCATCTTTAGGCCTTTGATGCCAAGCTTGCTAGAGAGCAACCAAGTTGAGCAATGTAGCACAAGATAAATCATTCCGACACCTTTTTCCCGACTGCATCAGAGCCAGGGTCAAGTCGGAAAATCCACGAATGACTTACCTAGCGTGGTATCGAGGAGAATATTAAGGAAATAATAGCTGCAGGCATTCCCCGCTGAGTGATGTGATCCGAGATCCGATATAAGTACGTTGAGGCCATGGCAGAACAATTGGCCAACCACTTGTTTCGAAACATCAAAGAGCCTATGGCACCAATGTTCAGTCGACGCAGAGGTGAGCAGTTGTAATGTTACCATATCTTCCATGGTCGCTTCAGGGTTTCCCGATGCCTTTTGTAGACGAGCGAGAGTACGGCAAGCAGTCCCATAAGGGACTGGACGACCTACGGAATGAAGTTGATGTCTGAAAGTGGCTCAGCACGACTGCCAACTCACCAGTGCGGTGGGCCCGAGAAGCTGACATGAATGACGGTCGAGAGTGAGGTCACCCAAGCTCTTGTTGATTACTCTTGCTATTGAGCCCATCGTCGTCCACGACGTCGCCAAAGAAAACCTGAACCTGCGAGGAGTTTGAGCGAGCTTTGAGGTGCTCCTCTGATGGACCGAGTCTAAAGCAGGCCTATAGTACCAAGTGATGACATAATCACCCCACTTGCTAGTGGAACCGACGAGCTCAACGCCAGCGACAGCGACCAGACTAGACGCTATTAGACAATGTCGTCGTTCTTTGGCAGGTCTTCACCAGCACCGACCCCCCAGTCGAACCAATACTACCGTGTACCGGAAAGCCTTCCCGCTGGACTGCGGCCAAATACTCGTCCAGCATATGATCGTAAACCGCTGCCACCTGCATCGCGCATGAATCTAAAGTACGCCCTCATAATTCTCTATTAGCACTCCATGGAACATATGCACCAGCTTCGCCGTCGTGGGCACGCCAAACGAGACCCTCGCACTCAAGAACTGCCTCATCGTCCACCCGTCCGACTTTCCCCACAACGTCCACGTCATCGTCAAAGGAAGATACCCCGTCACGACATGGTACGTCCCCACGCTATCCCATGCACACACCACTCACCCCATCCAAGCCACGACTCGTCCGGGTCGGTAGAACCAGGAACTATCGCTGCCTCCATGTCACTCAGGCAGTGGATGGAGCTCTCCCTCAGCGGGGACGAGGTCACCGTCGAGTTGCTGCCCGCAGCACCACACCCCGACTCCCCGCCCTTTTTACAATCCGTCGACTTTGTCGCCAGCTTTTGGAAAAAGAATTACGAGAACGCGGTACCTTATGATCAAGAGGAGATGATTTCGAAATTTCTGAATGCGTATAGCGGGATTGTCTTGGCACCCGGAGGGGTCCTCACCGTGGACTTCAAGGGTGATAAACTAAGACTCACCGTCGCCTCGTTAGGAATACTCGACCTTGCCGACGAGCAAAAAGGCGCGGGGCGGAGAAAGAATTCCAGAAATATCGAGATGGGTGTGATGATGCAAAAAACGGATATCACCATCATGAAAGAGGGCAGTAGTTCGATGAAGATCAAAGCGAGCGCGAAGAGGTAAGTCATTGGTGTACGAACGAATAGTTGACTTTATTCTATCAGGGCAGCGACAAACGCGATTATATCACCAAACTTCAAATTCGAGGATATGGGTATTGGTGGTCTGGACAAAGAATTCAATGATATCTTCCGTCGTGCATTTGCATCGCGCGTGTTTCCCCCGGCCCTCGTCGAAAAGCTTGGGATTCAACACGTAAAAGGTTTGCCTCCTAGCCCGAGCACATTAGTTCAGTTGATGATTATGTGCTTTGTAGGTATCCTACTACATGGGCCTCCTGGGACGGGAAAAACCCTAATCGCGCGCCAAATTGGCAAGATGTTGAATGCCAGAGAACCCAAGATTGTGAATGGCCCAGAAATCCTTAACAAGTACGTGGGAGCCTCCGAAGAGAACATCCGCAAGCTCTTCGAAGACGCAGAGAAGGAGGCGAGTAGTCATGCACCCTAGTTGCAATAATTTCCGAACGTCGTTATAGTACAAGGAAAAGGGCGACGAGAGTGGCTTGCACATTATCATTTTCGACGAACTGGATGCCATCTTTAAACAGCGTGGTTCAACGAACACTGGGACTGGCGTGGGCGACACTGTTGTCAACCAGCTTTTGTCAAAGGTATATTCTGTCGTTTTATGCATTCTAATCTGTTTCATTTCGATTTCAGATGGACGGTGTCGATAGACTGAACAACATCCTCGTCATCGGTATGACAAACAGGGCAGACCTGATTGATGAGGCACTGCTACGACCGGGTCGCCTTGAAGTCCACATGGAAATTTCACTTCCCGATGCAGATGGCCGATATCAGATTCTTCGCATCCATACCGCCAAGATGCGAACTAACAAGGTGATGGACAGCGACGTTAACCTGAAGGATTTGGCGCAGTTGATGAAGAACTACTCTGGCGCTGAAATCGAAGGGTTCGTCAAGAGTGCGACTAGCTTTGCATTCAATAGGCATGTAAAGGTTGGGACGTTTGCGGGCATTTCAGATGACGTCGAGAATCTGAGAGTAAACCGGAATGATTTCTTCCAAGCACTGGAAGAAATTAAACCGGCGTTTGGTACTTCTGAGGAGGAGATTCAAGAAGTGATCCAAAATGGAATTATCGAGTTTGATTCCGAGATTCATGTGCGTCGTGAAGCGCTCATGCGTTGTGATGTACTGAGGCACTGTATAGGAAATATTGGAGAAGGGGAAGCTGTTCGTCAACCAGGTTGCCAAATCTGAGCGGACACCGCGGGTGAGCGTCTTGTTGAACGGACTACCTGGTTCCGGGAAGACGGTCTTGGCTGCAACGATTGCGTGGCGGTCGGGATACCCGTTCGTGAAAATCATCTCACCCGACCGGATGGTTGGCTTTTCGGAAGCCCAAAAAATTGCTGCGATCACGAAAACATTCAACGATAGTTATAAGAGTCCATTGAGTGTCATCGTCGTAGACAACTTAGAGCGCTTGCTAGGTTTGTCCTCCGCGATTCATTTAAAAATGGTATTAACTCGTCGATTGCAGATTGGACATATTTGGGTAATAGATTCTCGAATGCCGTTCTTCAATCACTACTTGTACTCATTGCACGGAAACCTCCCAAGGTGGGTGTCGTTTTCCACCGCCCATTCGACAGGATCCCGAGTATGTATTATAGGGTCGGCGTCTCTTGGTCCTCGCAACTTCGTCTTTGGGTCAACACATCACAGACCTGGGATTCTCAGAGGTGTTTGATACCTCCATTAAAGTGCCTCCCGTTTCGCACCTCGGACAGCTAGAAATTGTTCTGAGATCGGTCGAGCTGTTTGCTGAAGAATCGGAACTCCGTGCAACGCTCCATCAACTATCTAGCGCCGGATTCCCCCGAAATGCTTCTGAAGCGGAATCGCCCACGATGCCATTATTGGTGGGTATCAAGAGGTTGTTGAGTATTATCGAGATGGCGAGGCAAGAACCCGAGAGCGTTGGACTACGGCTCATGAACGGGTTGTTCTAATCCTGGAGGTGGCGCACCTTATTTCTGTCGTTGTTGGACTTGTACACTAGTTCACGCGTAGCTATTTGACCAACGTACAGTCCAGATGATCTCTGGCCGTACCCTCTCTGGGTCTAGATCCGAAAAAGGCATGTTGTTCACACAGGCTGATGTTGCAGTGAAGATGCTGATTCAGAGGGGTTCCGGCAACGAAGCTCTGCATGAGTCCATACCTCCTCTAGATCCAATGTCTACCGTAGAAATCATCCAAGACCCTCCACACCTCTCCCCGCTTCCCCGTTCGGCATCACAGCCAAAGCCCAAAGGCATACTCAAGAACGCCATCCCACAGTCAGTGGGACAACAGCAACAGTCCGTGTGTTTTCCTTTCTGTTCAACGTGTTGCTCATGCCATGTGCCCACACAGCAGCCTACAATGGGACGAAGCCAACATCGCGCTGACCGAGATCCAGAAAGACAGTCTGATGAAGATCACCGAGCCCAAGACACCCTACGTCCGGTACAACGCCGAGACGGACGAAGTCGAGGGTGGTACGTCGTTCCCTTTCCTACTGATGCCCCGAATTCACGCATGCGCAGATATACCCGACCTGCTTCTCGGCGCGCGCGCGAGCTCACCGTGCAACTTTGGTTCGCGAGCTGAGTCGCCCACGAGCGTGATGGCGTCTGGCCCGTCCTCGCGCCGCGCGTCGCTCTCGAGCGTGGGCCGCAATTCGTCGGGGCGTTCGGGGAGTGCGGCATCGAGCCGTAGCACGTCGTTCAACCTCCCAAACGAAGCGCGGGGAGAGATCAGGGCGCTCAAGGGGGAGTCAGGCGATGAGATCGAGGGGGAGGAAATGGACGAGGAAGGTGGGATTTTCTTTTGGTTTGTAAGATCGTGTTTGGGTGCTGATCGGGATGTAGCTGCTGCAAAGCACGCTGCGTTTGTCAGAGCACGCGGGCGACACTATTCGAAGGAGGCTGATGCGATGAAGGTATGCATGCGGTGACGTTTCGGATGATTGATGATCTGACGTGTTGAATGATAGCGCGCCACGTCGCTGATGGACGAGGACGATGATGAGGAAGGGAGAATGGAAGAGGCCGACAACGGATATGTCGATGTGGCCGATGACGAAGCCAACGAGCCGCAGGGCGCCGACGTCGTCTCGCGCCAGCAGGATTTCATCAACGGCGATGCCCATGGGGCATGAAGAAGACTCATCATTTGTGAAGGAGGTTTATTGCATGTGCTACTAGGATCGGTCACCCTTGCTCATTCGTTATGGGTCATGTCCTGGAGATGGGTTTTTTCATAGTTCACATAATGTTTGGACTGCGTGTTCATGATATCTGGCTGATCAGATTTTATTTCCTTCTGCCTGAGTCGATCCCTTGTCCTCATCCGGCCAGCGCCGAACGTCACTACACATGATCGGCGCGGAAAAATGCCGGATCGAAAGGACGCAAAAATTTACCTGATCTCCCATCCCGAGTCTGTCCGCGACGAGCTCAACTCACAGAATGGCCCAGGACGCTACGGGTAAAGGCCTGCTCCTCAAAGCAGACCTTGTCGCAGACACCTTTCGGGACGAAGTCAGGACGTTCCTGGCGCGATCGCAGCGCCCCCCGACGCTCGTCGGGATCCTTGGGGCGCCAGCCGCACCGAGCAAGTTTTATGCCGAGTTCACCAGGGAGCAGTGTGAGGGCCTCGGTGTGCGGTTTGTGCTCAAGCGGGTCGGTTCGGCCGAGAGCCCCGAGCGCGCCGATGGGGAGGGCGTGGAGGAGGCAATCATAGAGGCCAACGAAGACGCAAACGTGGACGGTATCATGGTGCACACGTTTTTGCTGTGCGTTTTTCGAGCTTATGGCGACACAGGTATATTACCCGATCTATGGTGGACAACAGGTGCGTGTCAAGTAAACCCCCATGCACCGCCAGTCTGACGTGAAACGGACATAGGATCATTATTTGCAACAAGTAAGCTCATCAAGTTCTGATACGCTGCTGGTAATCCATGTTCATCTGAACTCGAGATCGTTTCGCCCCTGAAAGACGTAGAGGGCCTCCATTTCAAGTTTCACTACAATCTGTATCACAAGTATGATTTGTCACTCACTCGTTCCGCAGCCGTTTAACCCACGTCGGCTTCATCAGCATTCGATTTATAGAACCTATATCTCTCACGTCAACTGTCCCTTCATCTGCGCCGCATGTTCTGGTCAAAGACGATGTCCCCCCACCGGGCATGGTCAAGTCAATCCTCCCATGTACACCACTTGGCGTGGTCAAATGCCTTGAATATATCGGAGTCTACAACAAACTCCTCGCGTATGGCGACCGGGCATACGGCAAGACAGTGACCGTCATCAACCGGTGAGAACATTCGACATGCCATTTCCCCTGATTAAAAAACTCACGCACAGCTTTCCATAGTTCCGAAGTCGTTGGTAGACCGTTGGCAGCGTTATTAGCCAATGATGGCGCACGCGTGTTTTCCGTTGATATTGATTCCATTCAGGTAGCTCGTCTCAGGACCGTGTCAAAGTGGGGAGCTTACCGTCCAATAGGAGTATACCAAGCGACCTCGCACCACGGGAGAAGTCACTCGGAAATACCTTCCTCATCATGTCGCTCATCCAAGTCAACTGTCACTGCAAGAATGCCTCGCGCTCTCAGACGTTGTCATTTCTGCCGTGCCAACCGCCGAATACAAAGTCAAGACAGAATGGTTGAAAGAAGGATGCATCACTTTGAACGTGGCAGCTGACAAGAACTTTGAGAAAGATGTCCGCGAAAAGGTGTGCCTGGATACCGCGCTCAAAGAGAAGCGCAACACTCACGTGGACCATTGGTACATTTGCAGGCATCCATCCATATCCCTGCCGTTGGGAAAGTTACTATTTTGATGCTTCTCCGGAACCTGTGCGTGCATTTCCGGATAACTATCGCGAATGACTCACATAACAATTATTTGAACTTGCTTCTTAGAATGCGTCTTACGCTCTATAAAGACGTTTCGACGCCAGTGACAGCGTCGGCGTGAAGGGGGGGATAATTCGTGGTAGCTCCCATTGTATTACAACCCCAATATGTACACCATAAGGAGGGGAATGACCATTGCGACGTGGATTCCACTAGATAATGAAGGGGATTCAGTTCAGGGAGGCGTACCATGACAATCTCTAAAATTGTAAGAACTAAAATAATCAAGTCTGTCACGTTGCTATTTGAAGTGTGCTTCGGTGATGATTAATGGATTAATTTGCTTGGGTTGCTCACTTCGAGGAAAACTTGGTGTGACAGGAGTAGCCATTCCAGATCCATCCGTTGCCATAAATCTCACACGTTGTCGGTGAAGCTGCCAAGATGTTGGCAGACGTGCAGGCGAGTCGGGACCGACGTACCTGAGGGAGCTTGGGAATGATGGCAAGAACAATGAGGGCAGTGAGGTTGATGGTAAACAACCAAGGATCGTAATTTGTGTAATGTGTTGAGGCGAGGAAACTAAACAACATTTGTCATAATCCGCCGCACAAGGGCTGTGGGGAACACGTACAGTAATATCGGGGCGGTAATCAGCCACTTTCTTGCTGGGGTATATTGTGCGCCATCATCGATTTGTTCCCAGAGTGTGAGGTCGTCGTAAGCTCCGGCATGCAGCTCATTATCGAATGGGATGCCAGTGACCCAATGGAACATGAGATATGACAACTAACGCGGTGGCGTCTAAGCTACTGGTCAAGAACAGTGGCTCGGGAACTTACAGCGAGGTAAATCAAGTTGACGAGGGTCCAACTGATTTGCTGCCTCATGCCAGGGATGGTGTCGATGATGATTTTGCCCGTGAAGACGAGAACGACGTGAATTAGCCATGCACCTGGAACACGGCGTGAGCACAGAGAAATAAAGAATCATATGCGCGCGCACCTTTTGCATTGACCCAGTTGGCGTTGATATTGACATACGCGCTTCTATCGAGTAGTTCTTCGACCCGTCCCCCGACTTCCTCCACCTTGACAAGGCTGCCACGTCTATTACGACCTTTGAGGGTGGTATTCTGGTGTGTTAGGGAGAGCTGCGGAAGCTTGATGGTTGGTGGGGAACTCATAGTGGGGGCTTGAAGAACTGCTGAAAGCCTTGCAAGTTCCGCTGCGACACAAGGTGCGAGGGCAAAACATGCATAAATAACCAATATGGCGGCACGTGATACACAAGCATTGGACTTTCCCAACGACGACGACGACGACAGCCTTGACAGACGTCAGCGAGGCCCGTGTCCATGTTGTTGCAATGGTGTAACTTGAAGCCGCTCGGACCTTCCAATTTAGCAGCAATACGGTTTTCGTCTCCGTGCAGGGTCCAAGCTGTCAAGATATTCCCGACGGGCACAAAACCATTTGCAAACTGTCCAGATGTCGTCGCGTGAGTCTCCAGTTAGCTGCATTTCATTGATGTTGATGCGTTTTGTAGTCGCACTGTGCCAGATTCGTTCTTCGTCGATGTTTATTTCAACGCGCACCCTGTGCCAGGCTCGCAAGATGGAAAACACAAGCTCAAGGCTCCCAATGCACTCATTCCGACCGTGATTGCGTACTCAGGCGGGCAGGCCGAGTTTTCTATTGATATGGGCGCCGATGCATGTGTTGATCTTTGATTTCTTTCCCTGCGAACCTGATGAATCCATTTAGTTCGGGACGCGACTTATGATCGTACGAGGAGGCTTTGAATGTGTGTCTATGGCCATATATGGGGAAGTCGTTATGGATGCGGTTGCGTCTGAAACGTCGTACGCGCCAGGAATATTACAGCTTCCCGAACCCGTCTCCATTTCGTCTGCGCTCGATCTCGCAAAGACGTCTGATCCAACTTGTCTGGCGAGACAACTCCTTGCTTTGATTCCAAACGCTCCCTCACTTAACCTTGTCATTCGCCTCATGTTCTGTTTGAAGCCACCCAACGACGACTGGGATCTCCCCGAATTTCCTCATCTGTACTCTGACTTGAATGAAGAGGACATGGATATCGATTTAGATTCAGCGCTTCGTTGTTTGAGCCGTCCAGTAGCCGAGGATGTCTCTGTCGAATCTCTACAGCGGTTCGCCGATAAGATTGCAGATGCCCTTGGTCCGATGGTCTGCGGTAAACTTATGAGATGGATATTTATCTCGGCTGATGGTTTTTCTGCAACAGGACGATACTCAGGCATATCTCGTCTCCGGAATATTATGTCGGTCTGCCTCACAAAATCCCCATTTTGCACAATCGCTCATGGTTTGTGTTCGCGACATAAAATTACTGTTTGCACACTAAGTCTTGTTTTAGCAATCAATCGACTTGGGCAACGTGTTTGACGTTTCTAACCTGAATGACGAGGACACGATATACACATTGCTGGACGCATCTACCAACCCTCGCATTTCAGAGCTGCTCAATGCGGAATGGTTCGAGGATATACTCCGATCTGTCGAGGCGTTACCCATCGCCAGACGAGAAGTTAAAAAAGGTGCTCGACGACTAACCGCTCGACTACGGGATTGCCAGGTATTTGAAGACGCCTTGTCAAACCCGGAGGGCAACTTTCCGGATGCCTGCCACTTTCTGAAAGAGGTAGGAACGGAAGAGAAACCGTTTGGGATTTGGCTGAGCTGCATGACATTACATGGGAATCTCTGGGCAAGCGTGCGGGATGGTCCACCCCGCAGTGATACCCTATTTGAATCGCTGTTAGATCCACCGTCAACGGTTATATTGCATGGTGATTTCCTTGGTTTCGTGAGAGCTTACATTGGCGTCGCCTCTGTGCTAGCGGTCTATGCCTGGTCGGACAGTCTTCCCAATGACCACTGCCGGGAACGGACGTTAGGAGTTCTGCGATTATGGCAAGACGTCCCAGGCTACCGCGAGGTACATTCTCTCGCCAGTCTTCAGGAGTGTGTCTGATCATGATGTCGCAGATAGTCAATCACCTTCTCTTACTCCGCCAGATGACCTTTAGGTTGGAATGCATGACGATAGACAATGACCCACCCGCTCAGTCGGGCATTCACGCGGAGAATATCATATTAAACCTTGTCAACGACCCTCGATGTTACTTGAATCCAGAATTCGTCAAATGCTTACGGTCTTGGCAGCCATTCTCTCTGACATACATTAGCGAAGAGGAGCGTATTGCGTTACGCAGGGTAGCCACGATAGCCGACGATGGACTGCCTGGTGCGCTCGAAGAACTCTGCCGAACGGATTTCCCGCCATTCGACCTGGACCGCATACGTGGGTTGAGAGTCGCTATTGCTATTATACTTCGTGAATTCGAGGAAGACGAAACTGGGGATTGGAACGTCCTGGACGAGGCATGGAGAGGAGGCATACAAGGGATGGTCTTTCACACCATAGATATGGCATCCTCCGTTGGCAAAGAACTCGAGGCTCTCTGTTCTCTCCATTTGACGCAACCACGAGAAGCAGGAATTGTGGAACAACTTTTGTTACTCGCTGACGAATTGTTACCTCTCGCCATTCACCTCGAGCCTCTTTCGGTCACCACCAGTCGAACCATGCGCAGCATTATCGTTGCGATAGTGGATATTTTTGCCTGTGCCGACTTGGTTCTGTCGCAAACACCGGTTCCACCCTCATTTTCGGTGACTGGAAAGCGTGTCCGACAGACCTGCATAGCGGTTCTTCGCAGGCTTGCCGCGTTACAGGGTACAGACACCCCAAAGCGGGGGCCTGCATTGTTCCTTCGGACACTTTTTGAGTATGGCCTCCAGGTGGGTGACGCGGATCCAGCCCATCGTATCCGGCAGGTGTACACCCTCGTCAATCGTCTTCTGCCTGACGCTGCTTTAGAAGCAGCCGAAGCCAACTCCAAGTGGATACTATCCGTCCTACCTTTTATTCTCACCGACCTCGGCGCGTTCTTCGGTGCGCTCGACGTCGACTCCAAACTCGATTTCTTTGTTCGACTCGTTTCCCTAGACAACGGAACCCTGAACATTGGCGAATGGCTACTGACGGAAGAATGCAAGCATATGGCAGACGTTGCTAGACGACTTGGAGACATGCGGGATCCGCATCATACTGTCACGCAATACGAGGTTAACCTCTGCCTTCAGTTCATTGCTGGCCTTGTCGACACGTCATCCCAACACTCGGGGATGTACACGACCACAATTTGTACGACACTCGAAGCTAGCCGCGCACTCACAGACACCATTACTTCTATGCTAAGCGCCCGCCTACATTCCCCCTTTCTGCTGCAAATCACGCGAACTCTCGCATCCTCTACTCAACTCACTGATTCGACCTACAAACTCGCAATCGCTCTAACATTGATCCGTGGCATTTCTGTCACAGAATTAGGGGTCAGTATTGGTGAGACGTTTGACATTGTCCAAGCCATGCTCTCCACCATCAGTGAGGCAGAGCTCGCCCTGGATCGCCTTTTATGGGAATTCGGACACTGCCTCTCATCCATCGCAGGGTCTGGGAACAGCTTCGACTCACTTGACGTCCAGAGCGTGGTCCGAGCACTTGACTGGCTATGCGACAAGCTCCCAGGTCAATCTGACCTCCCTGGCCTCTCCTGGGACAAGTGGGACAAATTGTGTGAGGTCTTCCAAAACAGCGTATTGCCAGACATGTACCCTGCCTTGAAGGCCATCAAAGGCAAATTGACGCCGCTTCCCGATTCGTCGATCCCGACGACGTTAATCCCGGATGCACGCGTGCGCCCACTGGCGATGTCGCTCCAAGCGCTTTGGGAGGTGTTGCGGCCGCCTGCGCCAGCTCCGTCCACGCCGACGCGGAAAACGCGGTCGCTCCCCCCTGGACGGGATCGGGACGTGCTTGGATTGGTAGCGCTCTCGCCACCGACAGCGTTGTTGAGATCACCGGCTATATCAGGGCTTTCAAAGACGTATACAAGGAATGATTTTAGAGAGTTGAGGCAGACGCCGTCGGCGAGACAAAACACGAGTCGGATGCCGAGCTTGCATGTGGATGTGCGTGCTTTTTACTTTTATTTTTGACACGACTGAATGGCGTGTAGGAATTCGAGTTTGGCGTGGCTACGGCATCACCTCTTATGCGGCCTCAGACGATGTCGGTGCCCAATGACCCTCATGCCATTGGCATTCAGCCATTTGGTCTCGGACCACCGTTTGGCATGAGCTAGCTGTGATGGCGCGACAATTTCAGCGGGTAAAAACAAGAACACCAACCCACATCCTGCTAGTGACCCCTAGCTCGTATGTTTCGTTGAAAAAGGTGTATGAGGAACAAAAGTGTTATGTATGTTGAAGAGTATCAATTCAAAGTGACATTCTCTCAAACTCAATGTAATGGAACCACCGTTGTAGACATCAGACGCTCTGGTGCAATTTTGGAGCTTGGCGAAGCCGTACTTTTGTAGACCAGTGAGTCAGTGACTTCAGCTTGTAGTTATGTAACGCAACAGATGCATCAATATTTAGTCTTGTCAGCACCAAATCTGGTGAAAGCGAGACTATGAGTAAGTTATCACGTATGACCACGTTGGTTGATCATGAGCACGTCGGACATGCGCAAAGTACACAGGGAGCCAATCGCAGCTATCGGTCTAGGCAGTCTTGCGATGACGTTTCATTTTCTTTCGATGTGGGTGTGTCCGATGCACACTTTTGACACAATACCGGCATTTTGACGTTGCACGATGGGCAGGTGACGCAGCATCTGTTTTCGACGCTATTCGTGCGGTGTTCAGTCTTTGACGCGTGAAGCTCGATGTAGACCAAGGCTGGGGCCAACGATGTTTTCCGGGGATGCCATCTTCAACATACCACGCATACGCACACTTTCAATGTAGCTGCAACTGTAGCAACACGCTGTCGCTTGTCATGCTTTCTCGTTCCCGTTTTCTGTATCTGTACGATGAAGTGTTGCTGGGCCGCCAGCAAGGCGTCATGTCCATGTCACTGTAACTGATGTCTATGTCAACGGTCTCGAACCCACTGATGTTTGATAAGATGCGGATATTAGCAGCCACCAACCTGAGGTTCGCATGAGAACCCCTCTATCACATCGGTCACGGGTGCAGGCGAGAACGGCGAGCTCTGGCTACTAAATACCCTACGATTCAAACTCAGCTTGGCGGGCTGGATGTCCACATACATCCGACTCCAAATCCGTCTACAATGCGTCTCCGATTTCACTGCTAACGCTCATCGACATCATACACTACGCCGTCGTTTCTACAACATGTCAGCCCCCACCGTCGAGCCCACAGTATCAATACCGGGACCATCCCAGAAACCCGCAGGGTACGAGTTCTATAAGACAGTTCTCGGTAGTCCAAAATACGTCGTCGCACCCATGGTTGACCAGAGCGAGCTGGTGCGTTGCACATCGCTTACATTTGTGTGTTTTGCGGGACTTACTTGGACTCATCATTCGCTGGTGTTCAATGGTAAAGTAGCCATGGAGGATCTTGGCCCGACGTTATGGCGCACAGGTGAGGACTGTCTGATATGTTTCCCTTTGTACACAAACTTCCGTTCCAGCTCGTATATACCCCGATGATCAATGCCAAGGTATACAATCAGTAACTCTTTGCACAAACATTGTCCACATACATTTAGATATTTTACCTGAATAAAGGTAAAAAAGGTTACCGCGATAAATTATTCGATCTCTCCCACGGCGAGGAAGGCGGACCGACAGATCGTCCACTTATTGTACAATTCTGTGCCAACGACCCGAACAG